>OFHS01003870.1:0-15301 GCA_900245855.1 Calvadosia cruxmelitensis | reverse complement strand
TGACTTTACGGGATTTTACAGCAAATTCAACAACGTGTATTACCAGTTTAAAACAGCGGCCAGTTTCAGACTATTTTACAACTAATACGCTGCAGGGGAAGAAAGAACGTCCAAACTACGCCAGCTGACGTAACTACNAGAATGCAAAAGATTGTCTGTGATGAGGATAAATACGTCATTCATGAGACAAACAAAAGACGCTTTCAATTCAATTTGAAGATTTGACGCAAAGATCGAACCTCCGCACCGTAGATAACCATGGATGCTTGAATACTTTCCACGCAAAGATCCAATTCTAATAATAAAGTATCGAAATGGATCTTAATTTAACCTTGACGTCATGACCACCCAAGTATGGTACATAAGATCATGTACGTGATGAAATCTTGTATCATTGAGCTTTAAAACTACAAAATATCAACACAACACGTGTTTGGAGCGTGTGTCAGATTAGACTCTAAAATCGCAACTCATAACAATTTAATTTAAACTACTTTTTAGCTCATAGAAGGATACCATAATGTTATCATCATCAATTTAATGCAAATCAAACTTGACTCTTTGTAGTTGTAGATTTTCTTGATGTATTTGAGTAAATGCGGTGACCAGGTCTCACATTGGAGTAATAGACCAGCATTAGAAGATGAGAATCGCAAGATGTAAAACATTTAAAGATCAAATAAGAACGGGGAAATGCCTTGGAAACTAAATATGAACAATGGACAGAAGAATTGAATTGAATTGAATTGAATTGAAGAATTGCTTGATGAATTTCAATTAAAGACACATACAAGATTTCATATCGGACGTACTAACAATAATGCAAAGGCTCAAGGTCATGGAATCCTTTCACATCTTCCAATGGATGACCAGCCAAAGAGAAAGAAAGATTAGAAATGTTAATATTTCCAAGCGAAATACTGCAATGGCGTAACTAGCTTTTTATTTCGGAGGGGGGTGCAAACGGTCGCGTAGCAACACATTTATTTTTGGGGTATAGGTGTGTACATTCAAGACACGCTAGAGTTTTCTCCACGCAAAGAGCATTTCGACTGCATATAAAACAACATGTTTCAATGTTTGCTGCAGGAATTTCTACGTTTTCGTTCGATGAATGGATGAGCCAGAGCCAGCATTCACTATACATTTTATAAGAATTACATTATTAAAATACTTATAAATACATGTCAGTGTCACCCTCTTTGACAGTCATTTCCATACCTGTTGGCTGAACTACTTGTTTCGCTAACTTTTAGAGGTGTTGCGACAAGAAGGTAACTAGGCGTATATTTAGAAACGCTTGGATAAACTTCAGACAATTTATTATAAGAGTTGTTTTAAATCATATAACGCTAATCATTCTACTACATAAACATACAGGCTAACGAGCATTATCCTTCTGACACTCTTATATGTGTAGGCAATACCCGCTTGTAACTATAGATACCAGTGTTCCATGTGTCCGTTTAACGCGGCAATGCTTCATCCATCCTATAGGTTCAAATCAACATCCTGTTGGTTTGGACGAGATTTTAACTTAATTAGCTATCGAAATTTTTAGGCTATTTTAATTGTAATTAATACTTGGTAAATTGTATGTCAACTGAATTAGATATGAATTATTGTAAATAAGTATAAATTTATTTTACGAGTACTCAATTCTAGGGAAATTATTTAAATTGTATCAGACATTCTTACCATTACGTTGAGCAATGTCATTGATGAAAAGGATGAACAGTAGTGGTCCCAGAAGGCCAGAACGGATCCTTGAGGGACACAGCTTAAAATTGATATGGTCAAAGAACACCTTAAGTTCTGTATAGAAAAATAATGATTTCGAAAGCCGATTTTTTGATTATAAATTTTGGTACCGAAGTTTGGCAAAACAAAGTTTAAAATCGAACTTCATCCCATCGCTAGTACTAGTAGCCAGGGAAGCTGGCTTGACTGGACTTTTTTGGAAATAAAAAGTAACTTCTTAGTAACTAGTTACTTTTGTTTTCTGGTAACTTGTAACTTGTAACTAGTTACTTTTGGTGGAAAGTAACTTTTCAAAGTAACTAGTAACTTTGATAGAAAGTAACTTGTAACTAGTAACTAGTCACTATTTGTGGGTAACTTTCCCAGCCCTGGATATGGATCAGAGACAGCAGACTCAATTGACAAATGTTGAAAACGAACAATAAGAAAAGATGAGAGCCAGGACAGAATTTCGAAGCCAATTCCATAGGAGTCTAAAGTTTAGCAAGCAGTTTGACATGTGAAACAGTGTCAAAGGCCATGCTAAAATCAATATAAACTGCATCAACTTTGAGCTGAGCATTGAATGCGTAACACCAATCGTTAAGCGTATAGTCCGGGACTAAACATTGAGTCTGGACTAAATTTGCTAAAATATCTATATGGGGCAGGGATTTAGTCCTGGACTATGCTTTAGTTCCTGTCAATGAATAAGGCTCCAGGTGCTTGCGAATGCTGGCATAGTCGGCACGTCGAAAATTATAATGAGGAATTTGGATAATTGTCCCAGAAGGAAATAATGAAGTATGTAGACGAATTTCACTTAATGGAGTCATGACCCTGCAATTGACTGTAACTGGCTCAGTTATTGACAAGTCGAGAATGCGCGATGCAAGCTGTAAATCCAGTGCATTTCCCCCTGCTTGTTGTCTCTTCTACAGAGAGTTAAGACCCGCAATGCCAGAACATTTCTACTGACAAGAACATGAAAACAATCTCCAAATCTAGCCTGCCATGATATTATTAGAATCGCATTATTTGTCTGTATTAATTCAGGGAAATTTGTAGGATCTAATAATTATGATTATTATATTTAATGTTTCACTGAAGTAAAATGCAACAATTTCTTATTGTGTTTATGTTATTAGTACTATAAGATCGAATTGAAATAATAAAGCCTTTGTCGTGCCTGCTTCTGCCTCATAGTCATTGGTCAGGCTTTTCCGGTCACTCTGTCGATCTTGCTTGCTTTTCGACGATATCCTTGCTGGCTTTGACCGTATGCGCCTAACATTCGATTAACTCAAAGGAAGGTTTCAATGCACTTGGACCCGATTCCCACATGCAAACCCTTAATTCTCGTTCCTCTTATTTTCATGCCATACTAGACACTTGGCAATGGCGGAGGAATGAAACTACGATGAAAGTTAAGGTAAAATTATACCTGGCAATATTTTGGCGGCCACAGACAATACATTTCTTGAGGCGTTTTTCTATCGGGGTTTCTATGAGTTCAAAGTTGCATAGCAAACATCTCTGTCTGTGAAAGTTTGACTGATAATCATTGCAATTCGTCATACGGATAATGTTTGAGAAGGCCTTTCCTAGAAGTTCCGAAACAGGTCCGACAGCTGAAGCAAGAAGAACTCCACAGTTTCGAGTGGGCATCACGCCTTCGTATTCACCCCAGTGAAACTTGCATCAACGAAGATGAATTGTTATTAAGGGCGTACAATAGACTGCAGAACCGAAAACACTAGAAGCGGCTTAGTTGCCAAGAAAACTGAGCTACTCATGCGATATCGATGACGTAGGGGCTCTTTGTTTCGATTTTACAAGTCGGGCACAACGTTTCTGCAAATTGTAACCAGAGACAACTTTGCATGACTCACTGACGGTTTTCAAAGAAGTTTCTGATGCATTTGGAGTTTTAGAAATCATTTTTAAGATAATTGTGGCTGTCAGCACACTTTTCAGCACGTTTTTGCGAATTAGCGCCGACTTGCATGTCGCTTGTGATGCGCACTGAAGTCGGCAAGAAATATTTCGAATCACACCCAGCTCCAAATAAGGCGACACTGATTTTAGCGGAAGCATTTTGTGAACTATTTTGAACTCTTTGCTTTTCGTTGGCTTTTCCAGATGTCTGCACTTTGCTATTCTTTTAAAACTTTTATCGTTTTGAAGCAACCTAGCTAGCTATTACCTTCGAGACTAAAGGAAAAGCAATCGAAATCCAATCAAGAATTTAACCAGCGAAAAGCATAATTATTCGAAACCGTTTTATATGTTCGATTAGATATAGTTGCGATCTGTCTATGTCGTCCTATAAATTTCCCGCCTAAAATTCCACCAGGTTTCCAACTTGTGCCAAGCAACCTCGGCTGAAAATGCTGGAGATTATTTAATTTATGCTTCTTCCGTTTTTAGTTCATTTTACATAGTTTAGCGTGCCACATTATAATAAAATCAGAGTTTTAAATTTATTTACGGATATAATTATTCTAACGCGCATTTGTCACATTGCAAAAGGTTAACTATGGTGCATGTCTTTTTGGACAATGGCGAAGCTACATTTCGTGGAGAAATGTAAGTAAAACTTTGCGTAACTTCATTGCACATACGTGTCTTAGTGTTATTTTCATGCTAAATGAAGACTGAATAATTAATATCCAGTATAACGAAAAAGCTTGATTGTGATTTCCAATTCATGCTGTGAGCTGAGAAAATTTTTGATCTGGCTCCCGAAAGTTTGCAGCGTGGTTCAACTTTCCATTGGCGGCATTAGAAAACATTATCGTTGGCTGTGATGAGTTTTGGCGTTGCTAGGTGGAGCTGGTTCTACCCTTGGTTCTACCATCAGCAACAATACAGATACTCAATATCATCGTTCTTCTGGCAAATTTCAACATGGAATTGTTCTCAGAGTTTGTTTATGATCTACAATTTATAATTCTTTATTCTTTGGCTTTTTAATAAGACTTTTAAAAATTTCACAGGCGAAGAACAAAGTAATTAAATTATGGAGGGTAACTTTCCAGCGGAAGTTCATTCAATAATTTTGCTTACTTTTCATGTAAATCTAATCAATGCAAATTATCAAGTCAATTTATTCGGTAGCTTCAAACGTGCAAATTTATTATTTTGCTATATTCTGGACTTTATGCCTCATTTGTTCTTTTTTTCGAGCTATTTCTGTCTCAATCAAGTTGTTCTTTATTAAAACTGTTCTTACTTACAAGAAAAATACGCCCATTTATGGTTTCCTGGAGGGAATTATCTGTTGTACAAACAGTGTGCATCGTTGCGCAATTGCTCCCATCAATTTGATGATATGATTCATTGTTGATGTCGACGAAGCACAGACGAAGCAGGGTGATATAATTTTGCCCACGTGGTTACCGCCAGAAAGAAGGATGCCAAGAAATTAACGTACGCATATTCACAGCTTGAAAACAACTCAAGGCGCCGCGGTTTGACTTCATCGAAACGCAACGCGTGGTTGTCAAAAATGGCGAAGCCTATAAGTTCTCTTGAGCTGCCGAATTCTCAATTCAGTTTGGTTTCTTGGTCTGTTTCAGCAAGATGCGGTTACCTTTGCTGTTCGTTGTTTTATTTTCCGCTCATTGGAGCAGTTCAATGGGAAANAGAAAGCTGAAAACTGTCCATCTATTCGAGCTCGCATCACTAGAGGTTCAGCTCGTTTCACTAAAGTTTTGGTCAAGAATCTCAATCCAAATATTCAATTCTCTTCTGATAATGCAAGGTATATGACATCACGAGCCAAGAGCAAGTTGGATGCACTTGCGGCATTGGTGAAGAGTCGCCGTAGCACATTGCGCGTGTACAAAGGATGGTCGGAGACAGTGGATGCGAATGATCCCCTGTCGTTACGATATGAAGGTAAGACAGTCTGGACAGACCATTTATTGATCAATTTCCGTTGTTGCCTCAATCTTTACGTTTTTTCTTTATTATTTTTGCGACTACAGTCACATTGTTGTATGCACTCATCCTGTAAATCTAATCGTTACGAGGTCGATTTGTTTGACTCAGTAATGGGCGTAGCATTCCAACGCTCCCCCAGGCAGGCATAGGAGCTTTGGATACTTCTCACACCTTAACAAAACATTAATAAATCATTAGAGCAATTTCTTAATAGCTCTACTAGCTTTCAGGCCTATTTTTTTTTCTCTGCCAAGTTTCATACATTTTTTAAGAACATTATAAATTTCCCAAAAAGTTTCAGCAGGTAGCTTCTTGTCTGTATGTTATTTTTCTTTACAGTTTATATACTGCACTGTAGGTTTGTTAGCCTGTTACCCCTGTCTAGCCTTTAAATTTCTTTTTCTGTTTTTCAGGTCGAGGCCTTCAGCTTCAATTGGCTGCAGGAGGGGCACTGAAGCACTTGGTTCAATTATCCTCTCTGGCCAACCTTGCTGGCTTTGATTGCATCAAATACAAAACAGGGATGCTCTATGTCCAAGTAGAAGTTCTTCCCGATGGTAAGAAGCTGTTAGTTTTTGAGACCGGTTATATTTTACTTTGTTTCAAAACCAACAAGAAACAGGTTCTTTTAACCAAACTATCAAATGATTGAATTGACAAGAAAGAAATAATTAATTAATTAATTAATTGACTAATTATTTCATTGAAATCAAATGATAAAGTAACAATTTAAATAAGTGCATGTTTTATATTGCTAAAAAGAAGGCATTATTTGACGAAAAGTTTGCAATTTAATGAGATAGGTTGTAAAATGTTCAAACAATGCAACAGCTTTACTATAGATATGTGTAATTTATGTACAATTGATTTAAAAAAATGTAAATACCAATTTACTTAATGAGAGTAGTCTAATAAGCTAATGGCTTATCTTAATTGGTGTCCTCACCACCAATTAATACTACACAAGACACAATGAATATATCATATATATGTGACGGCTGGGTCGGGAGTCCAACGAGGATGCCTGACTGACAGCCATGTATAATAGCCGCTAGACCACACCAACATATGTAGATATTAAGTATGGTAAGATATTGAGTGAATTTAGAAGATAATAAAGAACAGTAAATTCATAAGCAAAGCCACTATGACAAGTGAAAATTGAAGGTTTGACTAATATTTGGTCTGTGGGGGGCTACTAACATTTGGCAGAATATTATAATATGTGATGCTGTAGACCATTTTGCCCATAGTCAAAGTCGATTTCTATCCCGATGCAGGACCAGCTATAATGTGGAATACTAATTATGCAAGACCATTGCACACAAATTGTTAACTTTTACAACTTTTTACAGTTTTCACATACTTTTGACAATGCTAATACCTGCCGATAATGGCCGTCATGAATTCCTAAGCAGTATATTCTATAAAATCAACTAGGCTACCATTCATTTGACATTTTATTTCAAGTTATTAGCAGTGTATTCTTTAACGTGATGTCTGACGCTAAATAGAACTGTGAAATTTCTGCTTTTTTTAGTTTGCCAATCAAATTTGGACCTTGCTTTGATTGTGGATGGATCTGGCAGTATTACACTTCCTCATTTCAATACAATAAAGTCATTCTTAAGTAAACTTGTGGNGACTACTTCAACGTTGGCCCATCGGATACAAGAATCGGACTCATTCAATACTCGTATAAGGTACGTGCATGAATGTTTTGGCTATATTGATGCTAAATTTGAATTTTAAATGCTTCTGATTTGCCAGGTTAATCACCATTGTCATTGAAGTTCAAGCATTTATTTATGAATGATTAAACTGATCCTGTACCAATAGTTGTTTTCTGTTGACAAATTGTTTACTACGGAACTAAGAGATTTTTAAATTCCTTTCATCAGAATCTTGATACAGTGTCGCCTCATTATTATCACTATGGTTTTCCAACCAAAAATCGTGATAATAAGCGTGTCTTGATATTTAGCGGGTGCAAATACCGGTAGTTGATTCTGACAGAGCTTGGTTTTCAGACTAAAGTGATATTGAGCGGGTTGTGATATTAACCGAGGTGATGTTAACCCCTGTCCTGCTGGTAAAACTATTTAAATGAAGTCTTGAAGGCACTTCACCAATTGCTGATTGGTTGCTTGCTAAGGACTAACTATCTGATTGGTTATGTGTTGCTACTTTTGACCTGTTTCAAAACATGTATACCCGTCAATAGCAGGACAAGGGTTAACGGGGTTACACTGTAGTTGTAGTGGCTGACGCGTGGTCAGTGTGAACTCAATGTTGTCATTTATAGTCACGTGATTGTAAGAGTATGTAGCTGTGTCATCCTGTAATCATTCTCTTTGCCGTCTGTACTTTGTCGTGTTAACAACTCTGTCTGTCCTCTTATCTACCGCTGTGTCTCATGACATAGAGCTCTTGCACCAAAAATTATATGTACTCCTTGGAACTCTGCTATCTCTCCCTGTTGTAGGACCAGCAACATGTTTTTTCAATTATATTTTATTCAATACAAAAGCCTCCATCCTTGTCCTCCACAAAGTCAAGACAGCTTGATTGATACATTTAAACAATTAAATGCAAATACTATTTTTTAATTGCTATGTTAGATATTGACTTAACCCGATAAATTTATTATAAGTCCTATGGATATCTAATTAGCCAGACTTGATTTATTTATTTTCAGACCAAAGTCCATGTTCTGATGAATTTGAAAAATGGTATTTCAAAGCAATTTGTTCAAAGAAAAGTCAATGGGATGGTCTATAGCGGCGGTGCAACGGCTACAGGAACTGCCCTGTTGAAAATGAGTACACAGATTTTCAATGCTGGTAATGGAATGAGGAACGATCCAGCTATTCCAAAGGTAAAAATGAATGGCATTCTTTGTTGTCATGGTAACATGATTAGCTAATATAATTGATCTAGCCAACAGAAATTGATTTTTTAATTGAATAGAAAATGATGAATTGATGATGATGATAATGATGATGATGATAATGATGACGATGATTATGATGACATAGCACGGGCAAGTATCCTGCACGACTAAGTAAACTAGATCTAGAAACACAATCTCGAAGAACTGTTCTTGACCTGTTGTTTCACAAAATTATTTGCGGGAAAGTGAACGTTTGAATGCCAGCCTCGGTACGCGTCCAAACCTCGAACACTCAGGGAAATTGTAGACAATTTCACCTTCACACTGCATCAACTAACTGCCGACATAGTTCTAATTTCAATCGTGTCTTAAAAGAATCAGGAACGATTCGGTAGAGGACGTTATTTGTGCTCATTTATCCAAGCAGTGCAAATTCAAAATTATGAAACATTTATACAATAAATAAAATCTAGTCAATTTTTGTATACACATCTATAAACTGTTTAGTGTAGGTGTGTTCAACAAAGGCTTTCTATTCATGTATTGTTTGCATATATTTCATTTTCCAAAAACATGTCCATGACGATGATAATTATGATACCAATTAGATATTGTGCTGTGACCTTGCAGGTATTTTATAGATAAGGGGATTGTACAACAAGAAGAAATATGGACGTAAGATCACTATGTGAAACTACTACAGTGAAACCTCGTTAATATCACTATGATTTTCCAGTCAAAAATCGTGATAGTAAGCGGGTCGTGATATTAAGCGGGTTAAAATAGTTGATTTTGACAGATCTTGGTTTTCAAAGTGAAGTGATATTAAGCGGGTTGTGATATTAACCGAGGTGATATTATCGGGGTTACACTGTAATTGTAATAATTAATACTAACTGTATCGTCACAAGATGAGTAGACAGGATGACGAATTGAGGAGGTTAAGATGTATATCAGCTGACAACATACCAAATGTAATTGTTACCTCAAATATGGCTTATGCACAGATGAGGCTGTTAAGTGACGTAAAATAGAAGCTAGTATGACTGCTGATGGCTTGGCGTCATGGTGATGGATGAACAATTTCGATTGTGAAAGTGTGGCAGTTCAATGGATGGAAAGTCATATGTCTTTACTCTTTAGAACTAGACTTTGTGACCTACAACCAACATGCAGAATTGTGTTTTTGACTCACGGTTACTATGGTAACCCGTGGGTCAATGTTGTTTTCTACATTCTGTTGAATATATTTTACGCAGGTGGGAATTCTTGTCACTGATGGGAGGTCAAATGTTGGAGCAAAGGTTAAAGACGTTGTTCCTCAACTTCGCAAGAGAGGAATGATCAGCATGTTTGTAGTTGGAATTGGTAAAAACATATACCGTCCAGAGCTGGAATTTATTGCAAGCGGTAGAGATCATGTCTTACATCCGTTTAGTTTCAAAGACTTGTCAAGTTTCGTCGATAAGCTCAGTATGGATTCTTGTGATGGTAAGTTAGCTCGATTTGTTGCACTAGAACTTCTAGTATTGTCTGCTGTAATAGCTGATGGGAGAGCTAAAGTTGCTTGTTCTTGATTGTGATTGGCTTTCATTGTAAAAAGGTATACAATGAAGCCTGTCTACCTTTATAGACAGGTGGCCTTTCTGTTCAGGGTGGTTTCTATAGAAAGTGTCATTTTAGGGTTATGAACAATGGTCTTTATACACAGGTGGCTGATTCATAGAGGAGGCCACTAATACAGGTTTGACTGTACTATATTGGCAAATTGACTGCTACATTCACCTTGTAGTTATAAGAAAAGCATGATACTGCCTGTCATGTGCTTGTCAGAATCAATGCGAGAGTTCATACTCTAGATTTATAATCGCTACACGAGTGTGCTGCAGGGAGAAATAATGTGCTATGGATAAAACAGAGAGGACTGTACTTCTGCACAGGATATAAACCCTCACATTTTTCCCGGCTTGTATAATTCACACTGCTGAAAGTCTTAAATTTTGGCCTTAACCCTTGTCCTGCTATTGACATGTATACACGTTATCGAAACAAGTTAAAAGTAGCAACACATAACCAATCAAATAGTTAGTCCTTAGCAAGCAACCAATCAGCAATTGATGAAGTGACTTCAAGTCTTCATTTAAACAGTTTTACAAGCAGGACATGGGTTAACATGATTTAGATGGGATATGAATTCTATATGCAAAGTGGTTAGATAGCCTCTGTTCATCAAACTCATCAACTGACCAAATGGACACACTTTCAAACAATCTCAGATAAAATTCTGACTATATTTGTCAAACTTTAAAAGGCAACTTACTTTTTTCTCTACTGAATTTTTTCAAGTCACCTCGCGTTTTAACAAAATCAGCATTGTTATTTATTTATTTGAAAACTACTAATTAAAGAGAGGAATCAAAAAAGTTCCGTGATCTTCAGTAGGCAATTGAAAAGCAAGTAGCCTGGATTTCGAAACAGGGAAACCTGTCTATAATCATCACCTCTGGGACCTGATAAAATCGGCCTTTATGGACAGGTGACCTTTCTGTCCAGGTTGATTTCTATAGAAAGTGTAATTTTGGGTTATAAAGTGTAGCCTTTATACACAATCAAATCATCATTTAATCTGAGAAATCCGATAAGCTTACAAAGCTTTTTTGCACAGAGCAGATAAGACTCATAGGCGGCTTTTCTATAGATGTGACCATTATAGACAAGTTTCACCGTATACAAATTATTACGTATGTCATCAGAACGTTTTTAGATTAGTTTTATTTTTTCAAGACATTTGTAAATAGATATCTCTTGTACATAAAGCAGCAACACATTCATAGCAAACATTATTTCAATATTATATTAACTAAAATATTTACACTGAAGTACTTGCATATTATTACTATTTTGAGGCAATTGCCAGCTTAACAGACAACGTTAATAGTTAAAACATTACCTTGACCATTGTGAATAGGTTGCCGGTGAATTTCTTTATGCTTCCAATAGAAAAAGGAGATTACAAGCCACTGGTCATTAAGTTGCTTGCTTGAAATTTTGCAATTTATTGTTTTATTTTTCAGAGGGTGCCATCATATCTCATTGCAAAAGCATTAAAACGGCTGTAGAGCAAGACTCATTCAAGTATTTCAAAATACCACTTGGATCTACTACCAGAGAAGTTTTGGTGGAACTGAAAGATCTTCAAGGTATATATCTCTGTTTTAAATTGCTAATTGGCCAATGGTGCATTATAAACCATCAAATAGTCGGCCTAAACAATAGATAAATACTCGATGCATCAAACGTAATAATAATAACTAGCGGCTATGCCGCCAGGGCCAATGGCAGGACTCAGCATAATGCATCTCAGTATATCAGGCAGAGGGTGAATAAGATGGACGAATGATAACGCACCTATACGGCGGGCTTTGCCCGCCTTTTCTCTCTCTCTCTATTTTGCCTCGTAGCAGGTAATGTACACTACACAGTATTGTATTTATAGTGAAGTTATCCTAAGGGAAACTACTCACAAATGAAGCAATGACATCATGGGGGCCATTTGACACATACCCCAAGGCTACAATATTTACAAAGTAAGCATGTACTCCACGGTTAGGAGGCTCGCTGTTTGACTTGTGGATGAAAAAGCAGTGTAATTCAGTCATGCTCCGTGTTTTCGTTTGCACAAATTGGTTTCCGCAAAAGACGTCATCACTTTACAAGTCCGCGGTCTCTTTTCGTTGTGTTTTGCACAGCTTTTCGCACTGATTTACCTGCACCAAAACGTCTTGGCGTCAAAACGATCAGGCGCCAAAATGTCTGCACCGAAACGTGACGCACCCGAAGCCAGGGTCACATCTAGGCCGCACCAACACTTGATGTGTGATAGAACTCATAGAAGCGGATTGTTTGTGACATTGATGAAACAGTAGATGAACAGGACAATCATTTGTAAAATATACAATCAATTAACAACCAGCTAGTATTCGGTAGGCTCCAAGTCAAGTTTTTAACCTGTCTTTAATGACCACCTGTCTCAAGCAACCATCTTCAAGCGGTCTCTAAACTGATAAAACAGTGCAATTTTCTTATCTAAAGTGATCACCTGCATTAGTCCATACTCCAGTAGTCCCCTAAAGTTTCAAACCAGGGTTTAAAAATTTAGTTATATATCATAAAAAATCACCAAGAAACGAGCGACCATATCATATGTGTAACTTGTAACATAGCAGGTACTTATTAACTGTTATTTTGTATGCATCGTTAGATAGATAGATAGATATCAGTATATTTAAGACATATAAACACCTTAACCCCCTGTCCTTCTCATAAAACTATTTAAATGAAGACTTCAAGTCGCTTCATCAATTGCTGATTGGTTGCTTGCTAAGGACTAACTATCTGACTGGTTATGCGTTGCTACTTTTGACTTGTTTCGAAAACGTGTAAACACGTCAATAGCAGGACAAGGGTTAATACAATATGTGGCTATATAATAAACTACATTACATTACATCTATAAACGTTTCAATTCAGGCAGGTATTTCTTCATGTATATCGTTTCTATTGTCTGAAATATACTCAGGACTATCAATCAAACAACCACCTGTGTTGATAAGAGATCACCTTTTATTGATCCCTGGATATTCGATCAAGATTGGTTTGATTATACATTCATTCCCATTCTGCCTTAACCCTTGTCCTGCTCATAAAACTAGTTAAATGAAGACTTCAAGTCGCTTCATCAATTGCTGATTGGTTGCTTGCTAAGGACTAACTATCTGACTGGTTATGTGTTGCTACTTTTAACTTGTTTCGAAAATGTGTAAACACGTCAATAGCAGGACAAGGGTTAATACAATATGTGGCTATATAATAAACTACAGTACATTACATCTATAAACGTTTCAATTCAGGCAGATATTTCTTCATGTATATCGTTTCTATTGTCTGAAATCTACTCAGGACTATCAATCAAACAACCACCTGTGCTGATAAGAGATCACCTTTTATTGATCCCTGGATATCCGCTCAAGATTGGTTTGATTATACATTCATTCCCATTCTGCCTTAACCCTTGTCCTGCTCATAAAACTAGTTAAATGAAGACTTGAAGTTGCTTTGTCGATTGCTGATTGGTTGATCGCTAAGGACTAACTATGTGATTGGTTATATGTTGCTACTTTTGAATTGTTTCGAAAACGTGTATACACGTCAATAGCAGGACAAGGGTTAATGTGGCTAACGTATTAAATTGCTGGTCCTATGATATGCTGATGCACTATTACTGTGGCTTGTGTAGACCTACCATAATTGGTAATATTTCATTGTGATGTATGATTCTGATTTTTTTTGCAGGCAAGAGCTATCTTTATGTTTCTGCCACAAGCAAAAATCCAGGACCTTTCGAGAAGAATTCAATCGGTGTGAGCAGACATCTTCGGGACCTATCACCAAAGACTATCAGGCTTTCATTGAGTGCATCAAAGGTAGATAGTGCATATGATTTAATCTGTATGCTTTTATATAAGGTGTGCTACACCATGAGAAGAAAGTAAAAATACTGAAAAAGTGCTGAAAAAATACTGAAAAGAGCGTGTCTATCTACCGAAAATTGTTTAAAACGCAGTATTTTTTCAGCACTTTTTCATTACATTTTCAGTACTTTTTCTCACAGTGGCAATCCATGATGAGAAAATTGAAGAGAGGAATGACTAAATTACTGACATTGAAGACAGTTTTTCTAACAGGGAGAATTTGCATTCAATGCATTGTATATTTACGAGGACAAGTAGTCTAATCGGTAAGACAATTTGGGACACGGCACGTGCACATTAAAAATAAGCCTGCTGGAACGGGAATAAACCAATTTGGACTAGCTAGTTTATCTGAGAAAAAAGAAGTGTTGTATGCGGCACTGCCCTGAAAATATGTGCCAAATATAAATTATAGACAGTCAAGCTAAATGTTCCAATTCCCATTGCCTAGCTAAGAGGCTAGCCTCGACTCTATTACTGCTGTCTGCAGGCTATGGTTAGAGTTTAACCTCACCTAGATTCTATTTTTCAGCAATAATATTATTTTCAATTGACCTGCTGTGAGTTCAGTTCTATTTTGTAATGTTGCAGATGGTATACATTGGTGTTACTGGAATCGATGCAAAGAATGAGTTTCTCTTGACAATCTGGGATGTCTTGTTTCCGCAAGACATTTACAACGTATCTGTTAGGGAAAACCTTGCCCCTGGTCAGGTTGTTGCTACGATCAAATCGCATCTCAGAGGATACCAGTAAGTCACACCAGTCCTTTTTATTCTCTGCCAATTCTTGCGGAACGACTTGTGATCCTCAAAAATGTACAGTGAAACCTGTCTATAATGGTCACCATTGCAACCTGAGGAAAATGACCTTTATAGACAGGTGGCCTTTCTGTCCAGGTTGATTTCTATTGAAAGTGCCATTTTGGGGTTATAAAGAGTGGCTTTTATACACAGGTGGCTGCTTTATAGAGGTGACCGCTAATACAGGTTTGACTGTAACACAAGTTATTCCATTGTAGGTTTTATTAGACAAAATTTTTACTGGGACGAGGTCGCATATTTACAGAAGTCATTTCTGATCTGAATATTAAATGGTGATGATGATAATGATGATGATTAGATAAATCGACAGGTTTCATTAATAAAGTTGTTAGCTAATAGTTATTGTTAGTTTATGAAATCAAACT
>OFHS01003869.1:3301-15487 GCA_900245855.1 Calvadosia cruxmelitensis | reverse complement strand
TGTACCTTCACAAGTGAAGACGGACTCGAACTGCCGATTAAGGATGTCTGCCTTCTCCTTCGTCTTGTTTTGTATGGTTCACTATTAAACAGAGCCCATTCCACAAGGTGCACACACTGTCTTGCATTTATAGGACAATTATTTTTTTCTTTGATTTTCCCTTGATTTGTAACATCAGTAGCTAATTGGTGGTATTGGTGCGAGTTAAAATTAGTCAACTATTTATTGTAGTTAATCCTGATTGTTATTTCTCCGTTTAGGCATGGTGGTAAAGTAATCTACGCAAGAAAAGAAGCAAATGGTTACGATAACCTTGATGATTACTTCAGCGACGAGGAATCCGAATCGGGTAAATTTTCTGAAATGTTCCAGCTTATCGTCATTTGTAAATGTTCCATCTGTTCTAATAATTTGACTACATCTCGGCCTAACCAAGGGGCCTACCAATGCACTACAACAGTTAATTGTACGGTAGACCTATCTGTGTTGTCTTCCATTTTGCAACAGTTTAATCCAACGTGTCGGGACTGTCAATCTAATATCATGTTCAATTTCTTACGCTGACCCAACATTTGTGAAGCAAAATCTTACTAGAGCAAAATTGATGTAGGACCTTGCATCTGAGTAAGCTACTTTTAGTGTGAATATTTTAATGAACTTTTATGACAATTTTGCCACTTGTTTTACTTCTGAATTTATCTGCAAGTCACCAAGGTGCCATGTTCCCAGAGTACTGGCCATTTGTTGAAGTTTCTTCTTCACAATTTTCTGAAGAGTTTTTACGATGTTTGTACGAATTTCTTTTTTATTTTGTAAGATTCGGTTCCTTGTTTGGAGTTTTTTGGTATCTTATTTTCAATACTTATCCTCCCCCTGGGGTTAAGCGATTGTTTGCAAAATTAATCAGATTTTTTTAGTGATTTGCCCCTTTGCATGATCAGTAATTAGGAAGACAGCTAGCTTGATGCAGGATGTATTATGTAGACCTATATGTATTTTTTGCCTTGAATGTCAAAGAGAGTGAAGAAGAAGACCCACAGAGAAGCAAAACTCCTACACTGTTACGAGAATCAACACAAACAAGAACTCCTCTATCTAAGCACAGAAGAAGTAGATCCGCTGTTGAAAAGCTCACTGGCGCCAAAAGCACAACAAAGAAGCAACAGCCTGGTAGGTTATTCTGAAGATACCTCAATCATGAGGGGTTAAAGCAACACATATTTAATGTTTCAGTCAAGAAATTTCAGCAGTTGTTATTCAGTCGCTTGACAACTTTGTAAACACAATTCATTTTGAGTTTCAGACAGTTTAGGCATCTCACGTCACAATGAGTCACATAGTCAATTGCATTGTAAGGTATGACGGTTGTAGACATTGACGAATAAATAGAGGCAAGTAGATGTTTTAGGATATCTTATTATGGCAGATACAAGTACAATGGAGGGTGGCCAGCCTGTCCGAAGGCTTGAGAGTTTAGATTGCAAGAGAATAGTACAGTGAAACCTCTCTATAACGGTCACATCTGGGACCTAAGGAAAATGACCTTTATAGACAGGTGACTTTTCTGTGCAGGTTGATTTCTATGGAAAGTAGGCCTATTATTTTGGGGTTGTGAAGAGTGGCCTTTATACACAGGTAGCTGCTCTATAGAGGTGCCTGCTAATGCAGGTTTGACTGTATATAATTGTGGCAGATACGAGTACAATGGAGGGTAGCCAGCCCGTCCAAAGGCTCGAGAGTACAGATTGCAAGAGAATGGTAATTACGAAATACGAAACATTTATAGCGACTGACGGAGGGCGCTAATTGGCGGTCTGAGTGCTGACGTAGATGCTTGATGAGACCGCCACAACATCACAACTTCTAAGATCGGTGATTGAATTGTTGACTGTTTATGAAAAAGATTTTTGCAAGGCTTTCACCCAGGTTAAATTAACAGACAATTTGGTATCTTTGTCTATTGTGTTCTGTCCTAGTTAACACTGTGTAGTGTGTACTTGACTGAATTTTGAGCCATCACAATTTGATCTCAATTTTGTAGATGCAGCAGAACACAAGGACAAAGCCGTCAACAACAATCTTACTCCACTCCAAAAGAGGCTGAATAGGAGCAGAGCACTCTCTGTTCTCTCAAAGAGTAAACTTCGAAATTCAACGTCATCAGCCGCTAGGACGTCACCACGAAAGGGACATGGTAAACACTTGAAGATGACGTTGTGGATCAGCTCATATAAGCTAGACAAATCTAATCACGGATTTGATTTAAAGGAATTTTATTCTACGACGGACACATAATTATTCTTTTTTATTCATCACGAGAATGCACGGCTTGTCGCTCGGCAAATAGTCAAACAGCAAGTTACTTTTATTTGCCTTTGTAACAATCCATTCTTTGCTCATAAGTTTGTTTCCCATGTATTACTTATAATATTCTTTTTAGTTTCTTACACAGATGGTAGTGATGACGATGAAATACCAACTAACAGAACGTCCACTCCACTTGTCCAATCGAGAAGCCGTCGATCATCACGCTCTGCGAAAAAATCTGATGTTGGCAAGTTTTCAGCTATTAGAAACACGACACAGAACCGCACTGCTGGTAAGTGGTATTCATTAGAGGCAATGACCATTAATAAGAATGAGTAGATCTCACATTTGGGTAATATGAAAATCACAAAATTTATATGGTAGACCTATGCATGTTCAAGCAATCAGTAGAAAATAGTTTGATTGTTTTAAAATTCCACATCTTTTAACTGGTGCAGTAAAACCTGTCCATGATGACCACCTTTGGGACACAAGGAACATGACCTTTATAGACAGGTGGCCTTTCTGTCTAGGTTTATTTCTATAGAAAGTGTCATTTTTTGGGTTATGAAGAGTGGCCTTTATGCACAGGTTGCTGCTCTATAGAGGTGGCCGCTAATACAGATTTGACTGTTACTTATTTTCTGAATTATTAACATTGACAGATAAAGGATATTTTATGGTTTTGTTTTGTAGATGCATCAGAAAGTGAAGACGAAGTCATCGACAACAATCTGACTCCACTCCAAAAGAGACTGAATAGGAGCAGAGAACTCTCTGTTCTTTCGAAGAATAAACTTCGAAATTCAACCTCATCAGCCATTAGGACGTCACCACAGAAGGGACATGGTAAGCACCAAGACTAGATGTGAGCTGTGCATTATCATCATGATGACGCATGCACGGACTGGTGCCGTTGTAGGCCCGGCGTGTTATTATAATCGTTCCATTGTTGTCGTAACGCTCCCCCTCATCTGAATAGCTCAGTGGCAGGTCCGGCTTTTAGTATGGTTGCCAGAAAAGTCTTTGGACGACGGAGAGCATGGCTTACTAAGCGCTGTTTGGCGTCTTCGATGATTTGTGTGGCCGGTTTCTTCATGCAGCATACATTTAATTCCTTACTCAATATTTTGTTTGGATAGTGCAAGCCAATGGCGTGCCTCAATAGTTCGCGGTGGCTGGTGTCAATGCTATCCCCAAGAGTAGCTGTGCAATTCGTAATAATGTAAGCAAAAGGCATGTATTAAAATATTGAACGAGAAGTAGACTTTCTTTGCTTGATTCTCCTTGGAAGAAAAAAAGGTTTGTGACATTGAAGCTGACTTGATTCATGTGACTCATTTTAAATCTTTTTGTTTACATCCCAACCCAATTGAAGGAAACTCTCCTACTCTAGTTGCTTTCTTTCTATGAAGCTACTCTGTTGTCTTTCAGAATCAACTGGGGTCAAGAAATCGAGGAGAAAACGAACACCGTTTGGTCCTACCTCCAAAATATCGCTTTCTAAATCAGAAAAACGGGGTAATTGTATAGTAAAAGCCATCCCTTTGTCGTTTGATTAATGTGTCTTCTGTGGGAAGAATTAGTCTGTATAGATGATGGAGCAGCATCTGCTAGATATTATTAAGAATGTAGGTTTACCTTGCTTTTTAAACACATCCAGTACAGGAGCCTGTCTCTATCAATGGTTGAGCCAGGGGGTTAGAAGAGTACAAGTTCTTTAGGACTTGCCGTTGTTGCAAAATAGGATGATCAACTAAATGGAAGGTTTGACAAAGAGCTGGGCCAATGGTGGACGTTTACACATAGAATGATTAGGTCTCACCAATTGATAAACAAGCAATCCATCATGCATAAGAGGTCTTTGTTCCTCATCCTGAATGCTCGTAGTTGTCCTTCGTAGAACCGTCATAATTACCTTTTCATTCTGTGACGTGAGCAAGAAATACAATCATAGACTGCATAACAATGGTGTCTAATTACTTGAAGTATCTCAGCAGAAGGACATATTTTGGTGATTTGGTTAACATGATAATCAATTGCCAGAAAAAATTGATTAAATTTTTTGTATCAGGCCCCCTCTAAGGTTGACCGTAGAATACATTTTGCCAGCTTTGCTGTGATGACTGATAAGGAAAATATTGTATCTCAGGAACTCTTGCAAGACAGTGGTCAAGCTACTATCTAACATAAACTACTATATTCAGTGAAACCTGTCTATAATGGTCAACTTTGAGACCCGAGGAAAATGACCTTCATAGACAGGTGGACTTCTGTCCAGGTTTATTTCTATAGAGAGTTTCATTTCGGGGTTATGAAGAATGGTCTTTATACACAGGTGGCTGCTCCATAGAGGTGGCCACTAATACAGATTTGACTGTATCTGGTAACAACGACGTCGACGTAGCATCGAAGTCCAACCCTTCGAACACTATCTCTGCTTTAACTCTTGCACCTCAAGTTATCTACCTGTGTACAGTGTAGCCTACTGTGTATTTCTTTAGAATATGTCCAGACCCCTGAGATTGGTGTCAATATCCTATCCTCAGACAGTAGCCCAATATGTTTGATGATTGCATTTGTGTTTGCACATTTCAGGAACATCTGCAAGGAGTGTAACGAGAACAGACAAACCAGCACCGACCAGAAGCAGTCAGAAAAGGTAAAGATCTCAGTATGTGCAACATTGTCTCGTATGATCTAATATCGACATGTATAATAAGAATAGATATGACTCACAATGACTCATACCGTATAAGGCCGTGTACAGTGAAACCTGTCTATAACTGTCACCTCTGGGACCTTAGAAAAATGACCTTTATAGGCAGGTGGCCTTTCTGTCCAGGTTGATTTCCATAGAAAATGTCATTTTAGGGTTGTAAAGAGTGGCCTTTATACACATGTGACTGCTCTATAGAGGTGACCACTAATACAGGTTTGACTGTATATGCTGATTGGATGCATAAACTGACCCCCATTTTTGCCCTTCACATCTGCGGTTTTAGCGTATTAAAACAGCACTCATCTTGCGCTGTGTATATGCCAAGGTTGCATTTTAACACAAATAATTTGGTGCTAGAAATTTGACTTATACAGTCAAACCTGTATTACACCACCTCTATAGAGCAGTCATCTGTGCATAAAGGCCACTCTTCATAATCCCAAAATGACACTTTCTATAGAGTTCAACTTGGAAAGAAAGGCCACCTGTCTATAAAAGTCATTTTCCTCAGGTCCCAAAGGTGACCATTATAGACAGGTTTCACTGTAGTCACGTTTTCAGTGTTTATATTTTCGATTTATCCGTTTCAATAATGAACGCCAAAATCACATAGAACAATAAAAAATAATCTGTAGAACCAATCATGTTCTGATTAATTAGTTCATGGTTGCACTAATTACCAGCACCCTTGTTAATCGTGTCTTGTTCCTTCAGGCTATCTTTTATGGATCATGATGGTTCATCAAGTGATGACTCAATCCACGTCGCCAGCTCAATTGACACCCCACCACCAACCGTACGTTCAGTCGCTGCCCATAGCAGGACGTCAGGTAGAAGAAGCAGCAGCATACCGTCCTCAAAGCGATATAAAGGTAATGATCTTGCTGTCTGTTGAAGTGTAAGTCTGTTTTGACTGCTGTCAGAAATGCTTTAGAAATTATTTTGCTTGAAAATAAATGCAAGATGAATATTTATTTATTTATTTTGATTTGGCACATTATCTCATGACATTTTTCACTATTTTTGTACATTTTAAAAAGATTTGCCTCCAACGTTAGGGTACATAATCATTACTGATTTTTATCTTAAGGATTGATTTTTGTTAGAAGTGGAGGACTCGTTGTTGGATTTCTTGGGTCATAGTTCGAAATACAGTTACAAAATGCAATTTTACACTTTAGGGTATTAACCAGCTGATATCTCCCGCAGTAACTTAAGATATCTTTGCCTGCTTGCATCTTAACAGAACTCTTGTCTTTCATCCATCTTCTGTCGTATTATAATTCCTCAAATTAATACTACTTTACTTTGTATTTTGTTTGCAGCAGCTACACCTGAAATTGACAACGGAACATACATTGAAGTTGAGGGTGTGTGATCTTTTCTATTAATTTCCATTTGTTTGGGTCATCTGTTAACTTCTCCCAGCAGTTAACACAATTTTTACTGCTATGGGGCTCGGTAGCTCAGTGGGATGGTCACTAGCCCAACACTGCCACTGTTAGCATTCACTTCTTTAGTCGCAGGTTCAAATCGCATTGGTAGCAGAGCTGTTTATTACAACAACAACAACAAAACTTTCTGCGGTGCTCATGCGAAAGAGTTGTTTCTACCTTTCAGACTGTTTGTGAGGGTTTTCCCCTAGTGCTTCGCTTTCTATCATGCTCTCAAAAGTACCAGCATGTGTATAACAATCATGTGATCTCACCCTGTTAAAGAAAGGACTAAAAACTTGAAAACCTGGAAGCGAAGAAGTGAAATAAACAAACAAGGGATAGAAAATACTAGAATTGCATGTTGTAGCTATTTTCAGTAAGTTCCGTTGGACGCCAGGCCCATTTCCTAAATTGTAAACGGAGACACTGAATATAACACTCGTTCAGTAAATGTTGCTATTTGGAACAGCTCTTTTCGAGACAAACCTCATCTGAGCAATTAGGACTTGATAGAAACATTGATTTGCTGCAAATTAAGAACAGATGTTGCTATTATTTCAGTCACTTCCTCTGAAGCTGAAAAAGACAATTCGATCGAAGCTGCTGGTTAGAATTATTTGTTCTACATGACTTTGTCAAATGGGCCACAATGTTATTCATGTGGAACCAGCATTGTTTGCTGCATGACTCATAAACTATTTTTCATTTTTCAGTCTTTGCTACTTAGCGTATGTATCCTTGCATAGGTTGGGTCGTATTGGACTGTCAAATGCCATCCTGCATATGCAAGGAAAGCATACAAAATTTAAATGGGGAGTTTGATATGACTTAGACATGGTCATGACTTACACAAGTCTGATAACTTCTGTTGTATACGCTGTCCTTGCTCGTATCTCCGTCGTCTTTTGTGTGCCCATGCTGAATTTTTGGAAATCGCTTCTACATTGAATTGCCGTCCTGCTCAACATCTTAGTTGAAAATCGAAGATGGGGTATTTTTGGAAAACGACAGCAAAGTTGAAGCATGAAATCGAACTAAGTGAATTTGTTCATTACGGTAGCAACATCTGCTTATCATCGTCGGAAGCAGCTCGTCAAGAGCTATCTGAGCGTATAATTTATTTCTCAAAACAAAAAGCGAACGGTGGACTACAAAGGAAAACGTCCGCAGAGAGGCTCACGCCAACAAAATGGCGCGAAACGTTCGTGGCGTATATCTCGCAAGTTTTCACACCTTTTGACCTAATATTTTGGAATTCTCTTAGTTAAGATTGTATCTTATGCTCCATGAAGTTTGAAAAGAATCTGAGAGGGTGAGGGTTAATCTTGAGTGATTTGGCGTGGAATGGCCCAAATATATATAGTTAAACCTGTCTTTAACGGTCTCCTCTGGGACTTAAGAAAAATGACTTTTATAAACATGTGGCTTTTCTGTCTAGGTTGATTTCTATAGAAAGTGTCATTTTGGGTCTAGGAAGATTGGCCTTTATACGCAGGTGGCTGGTCTTAAGAGGTGGCCCCTAATACAGATTTGACTGTATTTGTGTTGTTTTGTATGTTCAAGATCCAACACCACCTAAGAAAGTCACCCGCGGTCGTCCCAAGAAGAGTGAGTTTTATTGTGTATAATGGAACAGTTTTTTTTATCAGTTGTGATTGCATACCGTGCAACGTGATCTGCAGATAAATGGATTTATAATCAATATTTTCTTTTACATTTTAGATGCACGGGAAAATTCAGCGTCCTCATCTCTGAAACCTAGCCCCAGAACGTTGCCTCGAAAAAGCAAGCGTAAAAGGATTGAGAGACTTCAGGCCCACCAACGAGTTGAATATGAAATGGATGATGAAGGTAGAAGCTAATTACTATTCTTGATAATGTAGAACGACAGAAAAGAAGGCTTTCGCACTTCATGACATACATTTGATAGACATGTTGCTGGTCCCACAACAGGGAGAGATGGTAGAATTTCAATGAGTACATATGGTTATTGGTGCCAGAGCTCTATGTCGTGACTCGTGAGACACAGCGTAGAAGACAGAACAGACGGAGGGACAGACAGACTCTACTACAGTAAAACCTGTCTATAACGGTCACCTCTGGGACCTGAGAAAATGATCTTTATAGACAAGTGGCCTTTCTGTCCAGGTATTTCTTTAGAAAGTGTCATTTTGAAATAAAGAAGAGTGGCCTTTATATACAGATGGCTTCTCTATAGAGTTGGCCACTAATACAGGTTCGACTGTATCAACAACAAGGTACAGACGGCAAAGAAGACGATTACAAGATGACACAGCTACATATTCTAGCAATCACAAGACTATAGCCCACAATGATGGCATCAAGTTGACAATGACCACGCATCATTCATTACAGTATCTTATGGCAGGTGATAATGTGGTGTCAACATTCAATTTTTTTGGCAGGTTACTTTGAGGTGGCAAGAGTCATTGACACTTACACGCCAGATACTCCACCCATGACATCATGTGAGTTTTCAATATTACAGTGAAACCTGTCTATAATGGTTGTCTTTGGGACCCGAGGAAAATGACCTTTCAAGACAGATTGACCTTTTTGTTCAGGTTGATTTCTGTAGAAAGTGTCATTTTGGGGTTATGAAGAGTGGCTGCTCTATAGTGGTGGCCGCCATTACAGTTTGACTGTACAGGGACAATGAAGACAGCTGCGATTGCTAGTTGTACTCCTTCTTGAAATACAGGAACACCACCACTCCACCAACCACTTGTCTATCTATCATTTGCAATACATTCATAGAATTGAGAACTGTTCACGGATAAAATTGAACTCTGAATTGAGGAATTTTACATCGTGATTGCGTCACAAAAGTCTAACTTTCAGCAAAGTCTTAACAGTGTTGATTTTCCTTGGTTTTGGTGTAACCATTTGTGTTGATTTTTCAGGGGAAAAGAAAGCGCTTGGTCTGATTAACAATAATAAAAACAATATTCAGAAGAAGAAGAGAAAGGAAAAAAAAGATAAAAGCAGTGGAAAGAAGAGACATGTCATTGCAGATGATGACAAAACAGACGACGATAATGACAGTGACAAAGACAGATTAAAGGTAGGGAATATGCAGCACATACAGTATTCTTGGATTTGCTGTACAGTGAAACCTGTCTATAATGGTCACCTTTGGGACCGGAGGAAAATGTCCTTAATAGACAGGTGGCCTTTCTGTCCAGGTTGATTTCTATAGAAAGTGTCAATTTGGGATTACGAAAAGTGGCCTTTCTACGCAGGTGGCTGCTCTATAGAGGTGGCCGCTAATACAGGTTTGACTGTATCAAGTAATGGGTCTCTAAGGATTTCTCTCCAGTTTTGACCTCTGTAGCCACATGTTCTTGCTACTCTTTACTAAGCAGGCCACCAGAAGGCAGACCAACACCCATTGTGCCACTTCTACTTGGGTATTATTTACATCAAACATTTGATTGCAATCACAGAAAGTATTTCATTAATCTTGTTTTTGCAGGCAGAAATTGCCATGAGCGAGGAAGTCGAGAATCCACTAGTTCTATGCGAGAATATGGATGGTGTGGAAGTGGATATTGGTAAAAATCAATTGGCTGTCATAGAAATGGAAGGTTACCTCTGCTTGTCATGGCGATTCATGACAATATAGTCAATACGGCTCATTCATTGCAAATATTAATCACCTTGTTTGATGATGTAAATTATGTAATACTCTGACACCAACAGCCGTGACAATAGCAATAGGCCTATGTATTGAGCGGCGGCCTGCATTGAAAGACTACCGGTACTCTCATTGGCCTGGTGTCCAAGGCAAATTTGATGTGTCCTTCCTCAACAGAATGCATGTGTGCGATATACTGATTAGCCATGCGTGTAATGTCTCAATTAACGATATCATTTGTTAGTTAATCAGTGCTGTTTGTGTGACATTCAGATTGTGTGAGAACAAAAGAGATGTGGAATCCGATCCCAGTTGACCCTGCTAAAAACAAAGACAATGCCCCGATGCTCCTTGACCGGGTCATTCACGACGGCATCTCGTTTGGAGTGATTATCATTCGACCGTTGGAAGAAAAGGGCGCGCAACGCTCTGAAGAGCACAATTTGGTATGGCGATCTGTTTGATCCGTTTGCATTTTCTGAGCATATAATAAAGAATAACATATATAATAACAGGTCTTCTAAACAAACAAGCAATCTTGATTACAGAATGACCCTATCGTATCTGTCAATTCAATTATATATGTAGTATCGATGTGTAATAGTACTTTATGACTGATATAATGAAATAAACAAACAAACAAACAAACAATAACTCAACATTTGAATACATAGTGCTGTCTGTGTCATTTGTTGTCAAGCTGTCTGCTGCAAAATCTGACAACACTCAATGTCGAGCAATCTGCCATGCCACAGATAACTATAATGAGTATCAGTATATATTTAGACCATATCGCACACGGAATACAAAGCAATTGAATACAGAACGTGTGAATAGCAAGTAATTTGGTTACATGATATGATCATGGGTCATCCCTTAAGCACAAATTTGCTTGTTTGTTCGGGAGACCCAGGAGTTAAAATAGTTTTTTGAATGGTAATAGTAATAGTTTTATGAATGGTCATGTGTCATTGTGATGTGTTTGTTGATTGTTTACTTTGGTTGTGATGTAACCATGTTGTGCAATACGCGTTCCGTTGCATTGGTAGCTCTCCTCAAGTGTTCCTGTCTGGCTGTGTTCGTGTTTATAGCATACACATTTTTATAAATATTATGATTCTCTGTGATTTAGTCAGTCCTCGTGTTGGCGGTATTGCTTTAAGATCAAGGTAGCTATATGTTGTCACTGTGCCTAAAAGTTCTGAGAAATAAAGTTGTATTGCATAATTCTCCATTTCTGTATTTTCTGCAGTTAACATTGAAAACAAACGATTGATATCAAATTCATTAAAATAGTACAGTTGCCAATATAATGCATGTAGTTGGTAAAACATTCATTAAATGCCTTACGGAGCTGCCAGATCACTTCATTTCAGAGCTCTGCAAGCAACTCTAACGTGGTACAGTCAAACTCGCTTAATATCCCACAAAGCCGATTTCCACGTGCTAATTGCCATACAAACTCTCATATTCTTACCTTGCTTTGTATTCCCTCAGATAATATCCCATCTCGCTTAATAGCCCGCTACTTTCTTCCAAACGTCCTGCGAAACTCGCTTATTGTCCCGTTTGCCATACAATGTATGTAAACTTTTCGGAACATTTTGCATTGGGGGACTTTGACAACATGTCACTTGTTGTTCCGCCAGAGTCACTGATAAGTTGTGTTACTGTTAAAACTAATGCTAATCTGCATCGATTGTTGTTAATTTAGATGTTCTTCATCACTGCTGCTGAAATGTTTAGGATTCTATGTTAAAGCAAAAGAAATGCTTGTTTATACTTAGTCCGGGCGGTTAATATCCCACCTCGCTTTATATCCCACTTTTGGTCTGTACGAAGGGCAGGATATTAAGCAAGTTCGACTGTAGTTGTATATATAATGATCTAAATGTATAAATGTAAGAACCAAGCAAGGCTTTCCAATTGCACAGAAATTTAAGTCTTTCAGTAGCTTATATAAAACTGTATGAATCTGCATGCATGCATGTTAACGCCCTACGCCCACGGCGCTTCGACGACTACGACTACGCAGCTCCATGGCATGGCTGCGAATTGGTGCT
>OFHS01003868.1:0-15491 GCA_900245855.1 Calvadosia cruxmelitensis | reverse complement strand
CTTGCTTCTCTTGACTGCGGACTGCCTTTACTATCTCTCGAGTTCTGCTGATAGCGCAGGCTAGCACAGTGTGGACTGCGCATTTTAGTCACATCAACGAGAGGCCAAACGCGCAAAAAAATTCGAAATTTTTTCCCCTCTGCGCAAACTACAAAGATTCCAGTCTGGCTGCATGGTGGATCTGAAATATATGATTAACCTCATGACTGGCATTGAGCTGCAAACTCTGTAGGGCATCGCAACGGGTCCCGGGATCCCGGGACTCAATAATTATTCCGGGTCCCAGGATACACATTTCGGGAAATTTTCCCGTTTTCTGTTTCCTTTTTGCAAATTCTTTAGAAGTCTTCTCGAAAAACTTGAAAAATCTTCCGAGAAATAGTTTATAGGATTGCGCCTTCAACAGGTCTTGGTTGCACCTTGAAAAAGTTGCAAATCTTGAAGAACCGGCAGCAATCTCCATCGCGCGACATTTGTTTACGTTGGTTTTACGGCTTTTGTAATTCAACACCTATAGATTCGACATTCGAACCAGCTATTTTTCTAAGTGTAAAGGTCATGCCCATTATCTTTTGATGACAAATTCATGTGAGCGGCTGTGCGTGAAACGGTCAGAGCACGTGCATTCAGCACCGCGTAGAGCGAAGCGAGGAGGGAAGTAGCTTCAAATAACACTGCTGCTGTTGGAATTTCTGAAATAAAAGTCGAAAATGTAGCCACTCTATTAGTTTACTATAGTTCTTGGTTATTTTGTCAGAGTCTGGCTCTGTTGGGATAACATTTGCGATTCACACGGCTGTTCGAATGTCGACATGACTCACTTTATCACTTTACCAAAATCGCTTGCCTTATTTGAAAGAACTGTAGGCTTGGTTATTTCTGTTTGCTGTCTGCCTACTTTGGGTTGCAGTTGCTAACATAAGCTGGACTGAGCGTCAATCTAACGTGCAAAGTGGTGCTACTGCTTCGATTGAAGTTCAGAACACTGTAACAAAATCCGAGACCTGTTCGAGTCCCGGTTTCTCATTTCGGGAAACCTGGACGTCAATTTCCCAGGAATGCGATGCCCTAAAACTCTGCATAGCGGTAAGTGTGTGCACCAATTTCTGGCCTATCTTTGCTGTGGAATAGCTAAAGATGAGGTGGTTCATTGAAATGCATGTAGGTCATGAGAATGTCATTGTGGAAGCAGACAAACGAAGATGTACGGAGAACCATTATAATATCGAAACTTAAAACACGCTCGCATCACTGCGAGATTATTTCTGTTTACTTTGTAAAGTGATCAATCTTTCATGAACATTGACAATGATGCGGAAATCATTGGATGTGTAAAGAGATTGTGGCGGTCTCATCAAGCATTTACGTCAGCACGCAGACCGCCAATCAGCGCCCTCCGTCAGTGGCTATAAATGTCTTGTATTTTGCAATGTCGTTCTCTTGCAATCTGTAGGCCTACTCTCGAGCCTTCGGATGGGCTGGCTACCCTCCGTCGTATCTGCCACAAATATATACTCAACTACATCCACTTGCCTCTGTCTTTGATCCACACATCTACAACATACACACTCTACATTGGTGACCCCGCGATTTGGACACGACAATCGTCAACCTGGCCTCTGGCACAACAGTCTCAGGCACCACGGACACTCACTTGGCACATCACGCCCGCAACCCGTCCACCGCCTGCAGACGAGGGATATCGTTGTTCGTCCCCCTTTGCCATGCCAGGTTGGTTTTCATCGCTGCTCCATTTCGTCGCTACTCTTCATCTTCATCGTTGTTTACTTCCCAACTCTTTAGGGCACGCGACCTCTAGTTACAGGATTGCAACACTTATTTCTAGGCTACATACATGATTGCGACTCTTATTACAACACTTTACAGATGCATTCTTTATGATAATTACATGCAGCAAGCTGGCAGGCATTTTACACCCACCCTATAAGCCTGCGTGATGATGTAAGGCTCAAATTATAAACATCAATGACTGCAAACACCAACTGCTTGAGATGAAACTATGAAATCCGACCAGTATGTGTCTTGCATTTAAAACACTCTATTGTTGCATCCAGGGTTCTGCCTACGCTGGTTGACCAGCATCAAAGTTTACCAACCAGTGCAATCTAGCTGTCGACCAGCACTTTCCGTTCTGTCCAATATCAAATTTCACAAGATAACTGATAACTTAGAATGCTAGACACAGGCTTTGACATCCTTCTACCAGTGATGGACGTGCTTTGTCGTGGTCGACGACAATTAGAAATAAACATAAGCATTCACTTTTTCATAATCCTGGTCAGTCAAGTCACTTTGCCATAAACAAGTGAAGTCGACATTCGAGCGACCGTAGAATTGCAAATGTCATCACAAAGAGCCAGACTCTGACAAAGCTTCCAAGAAGCAACAGTAAGCTAGTTGAGTTATTACATTCTCAAAATTTATTTCAGAATATCTAAAAGCAGCAGTGTTATTTGAAGTTATATCCCTCCCTGCCTCGCTCGAGGCAGCGGGAAGAGCACATGTTTTGACTGTTTCACGCACAGCCATTCACATGAATTTCCCATCAAAGATAATAGTTTGACCTTTACACCTACAACAATAGCTGGTTCGAATGACGAATAGAAGTTGAATTTCAAAAGCCTTAAAACTAATGTAAACAAACAGTCAGGCGACGGAGATTGCTCTAAGCTGTTCGAATTATGCACTGAGAAACAAAGCAGTGATGATTCTACTGTAGCTCTAGCAGTGCACCTTTGTTATAGGTTTAATGTACAGTACACTGTTAAGTACTTTGCTGTATGGATGGAGTATTCGTTCATTTATAGTCCATATTCATCAATTTAGTTAATTGATCTCTAATAATCTTTGTGCAGAATTCCTAATAGTTTGATGAATGAACATTCTACATGTCGTCTTCTGGGTTGACCCTAATAATCATGGGTGTGGCACATGTGGACGTGAAACTCAACATTTTATCCGGCACTCAATTTTGGTTGGGCAGAACCCTGGTTGCATCAACTTTCCTGCTATTATCTGTAAACTTTGCAGTTGCTCAACGAGTATGGAAAACGATTTTACATTCATCAAAGTTTGCTTTTGTTCTTGCTATTAGACGGCATTTTACGCTAGGTAGCTAGCCAAGTAGCCTACACAGTACTGTAGCTAATTGCCCACAATGCCTTTCATTTCCAGTGAACAACTTGAACTGTCTTCAAAAGTAGTAGTGCTAGATGATGTTGAATTCTTGGCTGAGTATGATGGAGCTTCTCCATTCCCTGGCTTAAAATTTATTGGAGGCGTCGATATCTCCTTTTACAAGGAAGATGAAACTCATGCTGTTGCTGGACTGGTTGTGATCAAATATCCGTCCATGGAGGTAGGCTGCATTTACTTAAAAAATGTGTCAAGAATTTTGGATATTTTTCAAACTCTGACAGCATGCTAGTTTGGAAAGATCACCGTTCAGCAATGGACAACTAAAGAAACAGGAAAAGCAACGTTGCTTACTGTAGGAATCAACAGGCTGTAAATACTCATCAAAAGATGTAACATGTTACTCGTACTCTTTATTTTTTCAATAATTTTGACTGGTAATTAAATACTCTCTCCTCAAAGATAGCGGATGGGGAATTTTAAAGTAACCATTTAGAGTAACCTAACGCACAACTTGTTCAGAAAGATTGAATTGCAAATTACTATTTTGCTGTATGTTTTGCTGCTTTGGAGTTGTGTATTACTTATGATATTTACTTATATGCAAATAGTTAAGAAATCCTTGTTTAGTGAAACATTGCATTTTCGAGTCAGATATATGCAAAATCCATCTTACAAGTAAACATTTTGCATATAACTGATACAGTCAAACCTAGAGCTGGGTCGATTGTGGATTTTTAAGCTATCGATTAATCGACCCAAACAATCGATAAACTATCGATGCATCGGACAGTACAGAGGCCTTTCTTCATGGTCCTATTGCCGTAGTTTGCCTTTGTAAAGTCATGGTAATTATCTTCTGATTTGGTGATTTGTTTGTTTCATGCACTTTTGTCTGCGCTTTACTGAGTGAGAAGGTAATTGTAAACTGAATAATGGTGTCTAGTCCTTTGAAAGGCATCAATAGAAGCACATCTTTTGTGATATCAATGAAACGATGGTTAAACAGGACAATCGATTCCCAAGAAACAGTTGATTAATCGATCGACTCAGCATCGGACCCAGCTCTAGTCAAACCTGTATTAGCGGCCACCTCTATAGAGCAACCACCTGTGTATAAAGGCCAGTCTTCACAACCCCCAAATGACACTTTGTATGAACATCAGCATCCAGACCACCTGTCTATAAAGGTCATTTTCCTGAGGTCCCAAAGGTGACCATTATCTGACAGGTTTCACTCTGTCCACTATAGACACATTATTTTTTATTTTGTGATATATTCATTTCAGCTTATATACAAGGATATGGTTCTTATCCATTTGTCGCAGCCCTACGTTCCTGAGTATCTTGCCTTCCGCGAAGTACGATTTCATGTTTCCCTGCTAGAGCGGTTAAAGGAAACACAGCCAGACATCTTTCCACAAGTGAGTTTTCCAGATCACATTTTTACAAAATAATTCAGCCTGTCTTATAGACCACTTGTTTTTAATGACCACCTGACTTATGAATCCATCTGTCATAAGAAATTACATTCAGGTTGCCCCTTTAACATTGACTAACAATTTACCTGTTGTGTATGACCACCTGTGTTTTAGGACCACTTTGAGTTTGTCCTCCCGATGGTTGCTTAAAAAGTGACAAGTTGGATTTTATTAGTAGCCAGCTGGTCCAAGCTGCCACGTAGCTCTGGTCAGTGTCATATCCTCCACATTACTCTTCGGTTCAGTTATGGCTCCAAAGAGACTGAAATTGATCCTTTTGAACCATTTGAGCTCAACAATTTTTTTTGCCACGGCAAGTAGGCCTACAGCAAATTAAGGTGCCCATTCCACAGTGATAATTACATCAACTTGCAGAAAACACAGCACGGCTTCAAGGCAGTGCTCCGATAGGTTCTGCGCCAATTTGCATTATTCAACTTTTGAACTGGTTTGAGCATTGGCGCTGAGCGGTGTGCTTAAACAATTACACAACCAGACCATTATTGTTTCCCAGAGGTTGAAAAATCTGTAAGTTTGTTAATGTTGCCATTTAGTGTTCTTCTTCTTTGTTTTCATAGATTGTGATGGTCGACGGGAATGGGATATTGCATCCTAGACGTAAGCAAATTTGTATGAAGCCTTCTTGTGCTCTTATGAAATATTAGATTATTTATTAGTTTGTGAATATGCAGCATTCAGCCTGGTTTTGCGTATTCTACGGTCACTACATTTTGCCGGTGCTGTCTCTTATCAGACTTGTTTTCTCAATTCATTTTCAGGAATGGGAGTTGCCAGTCATCTGGGAGTACTCTTTGATATTCCAACTATTGGTGTAGCCAAAACCTTGTTTCATGTCGATGGCATTGAACAAGATGAAGCATTCAAGCACAAGGTCTGGCTGACCTGTATTCAGAATGCAATCCTTTTCATCTTATCGTTTGTGTGGTTGCCTTACTTCTGCAACAGAAAAGTTCATTCTGAATAATGTTTGGATCTGTCATTTTATTTTATTTCAATTCAGAAAGATGATATGAAGGAGACTGGAGACAGCTTTAATCTTATAACGTCTAATGGACAAGTTCTGGGCAAGGTTAGCCTGCGTCATAGACCAAATCATTTCAAGAACGATTGTGTCTGTGCATTACCGAGTGATTGCCAGTCTGCCACTTCTATCATTCTCGAAAAGATTTAGTCTGTGACACAGTGTAGGGAAAGGTAGGTCTACTATAAATTTTTGTTCGTATCAATGTAAACGAGCCAGTGGCTCATTTGAGTTACGAGGATAAATTAAATTTTCACACACATGATTCGTATCACAAGCCATCGCTGGTGATACATGCAGACTAGGGTTGCCAGATGTCTCGTATTACCCAAAATCTTTCCACATTTATGACACAAGACTAAGTTTATTTCAGTTTGTTAGACTTTTCTATTAATTTTTGGAAATATTTTGTATTTTTCCTTTGGTGATCTGATAACCTTACTGTTGGAGAATGTATGTTTACACTAGACACTCTACAAAGCATCTCATGGTGGTTCGTAAAATGAAAGGTGGTCGTGTACCAAATAGCCGGTAAATGACGACGTAACGAGGCTCACTCGGCAGCAGATATATAAGGGAGATTGTTCTTGCAGATTAACAAGGGTGCGTCTAGCACAACGGCAGAGCAGTAGACCGGCAATCCAAGCAATCTCGGTTTCCAACACTTACATGTTGTAATAGCACAATCTTCCTCTTTATATTTTAAGGCGATGAAGACAACACAATCATCAACGAAACCTGTTTTTGTTTCCATCGGTCACAGAATCACTCTACAATCTGCAAGTGAAATTGTACTAGCTTGTTGTAAATACAGGCTACCTGAGCCTGTCAGACAGGTAGGCCTTCTCTATTCATTTCTGATTGACGGAATTTGTTTATACTTCCATAAAATGTACATTATAATTTTATATTTATAGTCAATACAATTAATATAGGTAAATATATGTAAAATAACAAATTTATAAATTTAAAAATTTCCCTGCAAATAATTTGTAAAACCCCAATTTAGTAAAACATTGCATTTTACGTTGGATTTTATGCAAACTCCATGATACAGTATGAACATTTTGCTTGCAAAACTTTTTTCTTTTAACCAGCTTTTAATTTTTATAAATTGAAAGAATTTATTAAAAGCCTAGCCGTGAACTAGAAATACCTGACAATATAATATGGTCATATAGCATGATGAATACGATATAACAATAGTCCAATTGATGTAATTCTGATTCTTGTGAAAAAAATTAATGTTCGAATTTTAGGGTTATAAAGAGCGGCCTTTATACTCAGGTGGCTGCTCTATAGAGGTGAACGCTAAGACAGGTCTGACTTATTTTGATACAGTATAACTCAGTTAGTATCACCTCGAACATTATCACGTCTTGTTTATTGTCACTGAAAGTTAAATTCCATTGGCCAGTCCCTAAGCTTTTCTCTTACCCTACTTGGTTAATATTACCTCGGATATTGTCACATGTCGGTTATATCACAGATTTGCAAAGGATTTTTATGTTTACACTCGCTTTTTGTCATGCTTTCTGTGATTTGTCACCTTGCTTGAATTTATATACGCCCCAATTGTCGTGAAAGGAAAACTTGATGAATTGTTTTTCATTGTGTTCGCCTCATTGAGCGTTACAAATTCAAGGAAATGAGTCTGGAGTTGCTTGAATCTCTACAAAATAGCTCTGTTTGATGTTGATACAGAGTTTGCTGTTCTATGGCCTGCTTTTTATATTGTTTGTGCCGTTCTTGCAAAATTGGAGGTCAGAGTATGAGACTCGGTTATTGTCGCAACTCGGATAATATCACGTTTTACAATTTTCTCAACGGTGTGATATTAACCGAGTTACACTGTATGATGTAATTTGACCATCTTGCTGCTACTTTACAGGCTGATATCTTGTCACGAGAGCATCTCCGTTGTCATATTGAAGGTCACCTTGAGAGTTGTGAATCTGCCAAGGGTAGCGTATGAAGAGTACTTCAACGAACTGGAGCCTATGAACTATACCGATAGCTTATCATGCTCCAAGTTTAACTATCTCGTGAGAAGAGGACTGTATATTAAGAAAAACATGCAGTGTTTTAATGTTACTTGCATCTGATGATTACTGCAGTCAAACCTGTATTAGCGGTCACCTCTATAGAGCAGCCACCTGTGTATAAAGACCACTCTTAATGACCCCAAAACCAAAATGACACTTTCTATAGAAATCAACCTGGACAGAAAGGTCACCTGTCTATAAAGGTCATTTTCTCAGTTCCCTAAGGTGACTGTTATTGACAGGTTTTGAATACAAAAGTCACACAGTGGTTGCATCCCGTTGGTTGCAAGCATTAGACACACTTAAAGGTCTCCAAGTTGTATTTTGCCGTGAAACCTATCTGTAATGGTCGCCTTTGGAGCCTAAGGAAAATGACCTTTATAGACAAGTGGCCTTTTTCCAGTTTTATTTCTATAGAAAGTGTCATTTTGGGGCCATGAAGAGTGGCCTTTATACACAGGTGACTGCTCTATAGAGGTGGCCGCTAATGCAGGTTTGGCTGTACTAGGGTAATTTAAATGTCACTAATCAACCAATGGGTCCTATTGAGCATGAGGATAATCACATGTTTATTCCTGATCTACTAAAATGTAAGACGTTTCCTAACGATTGTAACTACAATATAGTTGTATGAAATGCACAGTAGATAGTATGATGACTGGTTGGTCTTGCCAAATGTAAATAAAATGTAAAATAATGTCATTTGTTACTTTTAACTTTATGTGAATAGATGTATTTTTAAATATTTCAATTTTTTGTTATTTTATATACCTGTATTCACTCATAGTAACGATCATGCTCAGACCTCAGCAATAGAAGATATGAAACTTTTTTATTGGTGTGCTTTGCCTGCCTCCCTTGTGCATTTCGATAAAACATCATCTAACCCAGGTTTCCTTTTGACCATGATAAATTAAAATAATTTCTTCTGAGATTGTCAGCAGCCAATGGCTGTTTAAAACTTTAGCAGTAACGAAAACTCACTTAAATATTACCTGAGCTGTACATGTTACCAGTTTTCTTGCCCGACTGTATTTCATAGGATTAATCCCCTGTGCAAATTGACGAAGCAATTCGCACCCGAAATTGAAGGAGCAAAACTTCTCTGGAAAATATCTACTTTGCCTAATACATAGAGAAAATGTACACTATATAAGCAAGCAATTTCCTTACACAAATTGGTAATTTCTATTGGTTCAATTAATCTTGCATATAAAATTTGCGTAGTTTGAGCTGCAAAAAGTTGGAAATTCCCCACAGAAATGCAAAGAAAACAACCATATTTACAATGATGACAGGTGTCTGGAATATATCACTTAAATATGTAGGGTAGCCTCTATTGGATGGTAGCGCCCTATCGGTAATTCGCCAGGCGCAGTCCCATAGGATGTTGGTATATAGGTGAGTTGACCTGAGCTGCCAAAGGTGAAGACGTCAGAAAATTGCTTTGTTTGAAACGCATTCTTTCTCAGAGCAATTTCAAAAGACGTTTCCAATGGTTTTCTGCTGCCGTTTAACGATTTATTCTGTCAGACAGCAAAACGATGGCGGTACTCAACGTAACAACGGCAGTACTTAATGGGAACAAAGGATTCCAAATTTTTACTTTTGAAATTCGAAATCGAAAATTTCTAATACCTGACTTTGTCTCATCTCTATGTTATACCTACGAGTCTCATGCTTTAGCGAGATAAGAAACAAAGAACAACAGTGTCTACACATTAGCATATATGCGATATGGCCTAACATTACATCATCCACACAAGGTAAGAACGTTTGACTTTTAAAATTAAATTCAATTATGTTGTACATACATATAATGTTTTCCATAATAAGAGTTTTAAAACAAAACTTAATCTTGAAGCATTTCTTCTTGTCTGCGAGTCATTCGATAATATTCTTGTCGAATTTACAGTCAGTGTTGGCATCTTTGGTGAGGGCAAACGCTTTGTAACTTGATGCAGCTCCACGTGGTAATTTCCAGCAATAAGATGAGGCAGCTGATTGAGTTTCATCTTATACATGTGAACATTCCAATATCGGCTGATTTGAAATAATGACTAGCTGGCATCGCCATTTGATTGTTTATACTTAACTGTTGAGATATTGGTGAAAACACTTTCACTTGTCTGACATGCGTATCTCTACCATTTTGATGATTTCCTAAAACTGCAATTTGAATCATAAATACTTTGACGTAAGAATCGTCTTCAATCAGTTCAACGTTTACCCATCCACAAGGTTCTTCTACATTTATCATCTCTACCTGTCGTAAATCCTGAAAGTCATTCCCAACACGAAACGAAATCTTGCTTGGTGTATAGCTTTCGTCGGATTTATAATCGAAGTAAATGCTGACAAACCGAACGACAGTTTTCTTTCGGAACTGAACATTTATTAGATGAGGCTGCGGACCGTCCGACTGCCAATAGGTTTCCATGTTATCATCCAAGATATTTTCAACTCCAAAACCAATCTTATAGGATGACAAAGACCACACTGCATGTCTGTTGACTTCTCTTACTTCATCTTTCGTCTCATCAGGGAATATTTCGGTCGTAGTAGCAGTTTCCTGCGTCTCTGCTTCTCCGTTGCTCGTTGACATTTTGCCGCCCAATCTTGAAGTGAACTCATATTGAGATCACCAACGAAGAGAAGACCTCTCTTTCAATTGGTAATGGCGTCTTGAATGCTGGAAGCTGGATCGCTTGCGAGTATAACGTGACAACACCGAACAACGATGGTAAGAATTATTTGTGTTGAATCGTTATTTGTCTATTTCGCGGCTATTCGCAGCATATGCCAATCTGCAGAATTTGGCATCTGCGCGTCATTACTTCAGGCGCGTCAACTCACAAACTAGGGGACGAAGTTCAGTAAGACTGAGTAGCCGGACTGGAATCTTTGTATTTTGCGCGGCGGAGAAAATTTTTTCGAAATATTCTGCGCGGTTGGTCTCTCCGATTCTCTCGTTGATGTGACAAAAATGCGCGGTCCAGCAACGGTTATCAGCTTGAATAACAGAGTTACAGTAAGAATTGCGCGGATAGAGTCTAGAGACTGTTTTTCAGATAAAATGTCTGCATCTGAGCTCAATTCTCAGAATCTGCGCGGCTGCGGATTCAGCAGGCAAGACTTGCAGACAAAAATTCCAGTCCGGCTGAGTAGGCACTGACTGCTGACGACTGACGTACAACTTAGTTTAACGTTGTAGGCCTAGCTATTTGTGAGTAAGAATTTCTGTGAAAACATTGAAAATAAATAGCATCGTATGTCAATTTTGTTGTACAGCCAAATGTAAAGTGCGTAACATTTTTGAACTGTGGAACTCATCGACTCTGCGGATCTTGGGTGCACACTTGCGACTTGCCATACTCTGCAACCTGACAGTGTCCACAGTTCTATTAAGGGCAAATTGACAAGACAATGGGCAAAAAATTCCAGTTTTTTTTTGCCAGGAATAAGATCGAAAGTACTGACACGAACCAGGCCCAGTTTGCAGAGTATGGCACAGCCGCCCCCGAGATCTCTATTTTGCTAGCAATTTGGCACCCCTGGTGTAAGTCAAAATGTTTGGCAACTGAAGACAAAATAGAACATCCTTTGTATGATATTATTTTGCAGTTTATTTTTATTTATTTATTTGATTTTCGCCCCTGAGGAGTGCCCCTGAGTGATATTTTGTAGAGATGCGTCGGATATCCGAATCCGATCCGATCCGGCACCGGATTTGCGAAAAAATCCGAAATCCGNAATCTAAAAAATCCGATCCGATCCGAAATCCGAAAAATGCGTAATGTTAGATCCGACGCATCTCTAATATTTTGTTACAATTGCACCCCTGCCCCTGAACATTTTGGGCCCTGCCGCCCCCGAGATCTCGGCGAGAAGTGCCATACTCTGCAAACTGGAACCAGGCAGAAACAAATAACTTATTACATGGACAAGTGTCGGAACTAACTAAGCAATGTAACAGAGAAGCAGAATTTGTACACATGGTGTTGGGGTTTCAGAAATAAGAAGAGATGTGACAGACCGATGGCCACAGCAAGAGCTATGACGACTACAAACACTTTATTTGAGACAGCACAAGTTTACTACTTGAATCGCATGACAGACACACAAAGCCGACTACACGAAACAAGTAACATTTAGAAGACCAACCATGACAAAATGCATGAGCAAAGTTACGTCACGAAAAATCAACACGTGACGAGTTACCTTGGCAAATGTTGGCAAACCATCAGTTACGGGAAAACAACTTATAGAGTTGGTTAAAGGATTCTCCTTATGGATAATGGATTTTAATGATTGTGTTGCGCTTTAAATAAACATTATATATTTTTCCTTTTATATTCTTTCTAGGACCGGTACAATATTCATAGCCAGTTGGAGCATTGTAAGTATATATGCCACACTCTGTTGCTATTCTGTTTGGCCTATGTACCGACATCACATGGACTCATGCGATAGATAAGCTTTGATCAATCTTCCAGATGCTAAACAGGGACCCCAGACTGGAACCTTTGTATTTTGCGCGGCGGAGAAAATTTTCCGAAATATGTTGCGCGGTTGGCCTCTTGTTGATGTGACAAAAATGCGCGGTCCGGCCGCGGTTATCAGCTTGTAAAGCAGAGTTACAAAAGGATTGCACGGACAGAGGCTGTTTTTCTGATGAAAATGTCTGCATCTGAGCTCAATTTTCAGAATCTGCGCGGCTGTGGATCCAGCAGACCAGATTTGCGTGGCGGAGATCTCCACTGCGCAGTGCATAAATTCCAGTCCGGCAGGGACCTGCCTCAGATCAACAAAATCGGTAATCTGTACCCTTGTTGATAATTTCATAGGCCGTTATCTACGTAAAGCATTGTCCTTTCTAGGCCAAGCAATAATTGTATTGGCTAGTTATTTTAGTTTTGAAAAGATGCATCATTTCAACCCCAAATATTCTTATGTTGAATTTATATGTTTTGAGTACTGTAGTCGCTGATGCGTGGTCATTGTGTAAAGGGAATATCGTCATTGTGTAATCACGTGATCATATGAATATGTAGCAGTGTCATCTCCTAGTTATCCTCTTTCCCGTCTGTACTTCGTTGTGTCAGCAGCTCCATCTGTCCTGTATTCTACGCTGTGTGTGTCTCACGACATAGAGCTCTGGCACCATCGGCCATGTATACCTCTTGGAACTCTGCCATTCCCTGTTGTGGGACCAGTAACATGTCTAGATGAGCAACATGCTATATGGAATGCGAAGGCCTTCATCTTTGTCTTCCACAGTACAGTTTACTTTAAATGATTTTCTTTTGTCAATAGTGCAATCGAAATATGTTGGAACTGGTCACTCCGATACAACAAAATTGTAAGTTGGATGCCGTCCTTTTGTTATTCCACTTACGGCTTAATGATAATCGTTGTCTCTCTTAACTGATTAGCATTTATTTTGTTTCCTTCAGTGAGTGGCTCGTCAATCAACACCGAGATAGTGTCGCATCCTACCTTGGTCACAGTAACATCCACGATTACTTTGCAATTGCGGAAAACGAATCAAGGGCAAGAGTGAAATTTAACCTTCTCAAGGTTTGTTAGTCCATTAGCTCGTCAATAAGTAGCAGTGCTGTATAGATTACTTTTATTTAGTAACGCATATGTAAAAATATGGCATTTATTACAAAACTACGCGATCGGTTACTTGTTCAACCAAACGAAGATGGGATCGGTTTTAGGCCTACTAATCACCGCTTGATCGGCACCGATCAAACAACTTTTCGATCGATCGGTGCAACCCTAGTGACTTATATGTGGAAGTGTTTTTGGTCTCTTATATCTGTGCATTCTCACTTTCATGCTGCTAAATTGGGATGCAAAGTATGTGTAGTGACTGACATGTGGTCGGTGTGAGCTTGATGTCGTCATTGTGTAGTCACGTGATTGTAAGAATATGTAGCCGTATCATCTTGTAATCATCCTTTTGCCGTCTGTATTTCGTCATGTCAACAACTCTGTTTGTTCTTTTTTCTACACTGTGTCTCACGACATAGAGCTCTGGCACCAAGGACGATATGTTTTATGTACTCCTTGGAACTCTGGCAATGTATCTCCCTGTCGTGGGACCAGCAATATATTTATCAAATATATATACAGTCAAACCTGTATTATCGGCCACCTCTATAGAGCAGCCACCTGTGTATAAAGGCCACACTTCTTATCCCCAAAATGACACTTTCTATAGAAATCAACCTGGACATAAAGGCCACCTGTCTATGAAGGTCATTTTCCTTAGGTCCCAGAGGTGACCGTTATGACAGGTTTCACTGTATATACAGTATCTATATGGATTATGGACTGCGATGGCCTCCATTTTTGTCCTTCCACATATGTGGGCCGGAATATGGTAGTTATAAATGGTTGTTTTTATGTTTTTAGAAAACCCTACAACCATGTGGACGCCCTCCAGAGAGACCTGAATGGGAATCTTAAAGAACAAGACGTACTGACTACTGACTAGTGAGATATAAAACTGTATAATTCGTAGCTCAATGGTCAAACAGATAGCGTAGTTGTCTTTATAATGTCACGGTGTCTTGTTTGATTCGGGAACTGCAAACGTGTTGTATAGCTGATTGGCTCGTCGCTTTCTGATCTTTTGTAAATCCTTCGCAAATTCTTGCTCATGTTTCAGTTCCATTTGTTGTTTCACTAACTCCAGTTTATGTTTTTGTAATGCCCTTGTGTGCTGGATCAGTCTCAAGAGCTCTTTTCTCAATTTCTGGTTGTCAAGTTTAACATCTGCAGCGTGTTGCTCAAGACAGACTTTTGCCTCCTAGAAAACCAAGAAGTTTGGTGTGGTTATTTGTTACGTAAACATTTTTATCGAACGTTATCCAATTCAGATGCAACATACACAGCAATAATATATTGCAATTGGTTTTGCACAGGCAGTATACATTATGAATCCAAAAATCGTGCGAAACCGTTTCAAATAACAAGCACCAAACCAAGTGAAAATGGCATTTTCGCATTGTTTTCACACAGTTTTCACATGTTTTTTTCACATGGATTTCACACGTTCCTGTAGGGGGCCTACACAGTGACATGTAATGAGATACAACACAGCGATGGGATTTAATCTGAAGTTCTGAATACACGTCACAGTACGTCTAACCCTCAATCTGCATTTATCAGCCACACAGCTATTTTTGCTGCCCACATAGGCAAAGGACACAATGTCGAGAAAATGTAAAATTTTCCCTTTATTTGAACAACCAATATAATTATAGCAGAGCACTACTAGCGTTAGTTCCTGACAGTGTCTCTGAGACTTCACAGCAAGGTAAGGTCAGTAGGTGGTTCGGTCACCAGCTTTGCCATAAGTTCTGTGGCTTTGCTATTCGTGCGATGCTCATTTCCGATTCACAGCCAGATGGAGCCAGTACGCAGCCCCTTGGATACATATCATATGCAAGGGCCAGCGATCGATCCTGACTCTTGTTATCATGAGCACAATTGCTTGTGCTCTCCATTGCGACAACGCACAAAAGGCTACCAGCATTCTGGGTTTGACCATGGTAGGATTTGAACTCTGGACCTTTCATTCAAGAGCCTGGTGCTCTAGCCGACTGCACAAGGGACTAATGAAGATTGACCTTTCAACGTAGATAGTCACTTGATGCAGGTAGTTGTTAAGACATGATTGTGTAACCACTGTTACACTGTAGGCGTTGCTAGATTGTGACACGGATCGACGCGAGCGCAACAAAACTCAGA
>OFHS01003866.1:0-15503 GCA_900245855.1 Calvadosia cruxmelitensis | reverse complement strand
TATAGTAGAAACAAAGCATGATGGGCGTGGATTACTTGAAGCCTTATTCCCATTGTTTCGAGCTCTACCGTTTTGCGGTCGATAATGTCCTTCTTTGCATCGTCTCCTATTGGAGCCCCCAAGAGCTCAAGTTGGGTAATCTCCACTTTTTTAAACACCTGGGGAGATCTGTTTGGGAGCTGCTAGGTGGTCGTTTTGGAAGAATTCGCCTTTTGATCTGTTGAGTGATAGTCCTCTTTTGTTGGCTAAGTTCTCTATTATTATGATGTCATTTATGACAACGTCGGCTGGTCCAGATAATGTTCCATCGTCTAAATACCAGACACAGAAAGGACTTTTCAAGGCCTCGATCACTGGTTGTATAACCATGCTAAATAGCAAAGGTCCGAGCGGATCACCTTGTTGCACACCTTGGGCAGACTCCAGCATGAAATCAGTTCCGAAAAACAGGAATAAAGGATTCGCATATGATTGATATGTGTAGTTGTACAGTCCCGGGATCTTCTGTCTTATTTCTTGTAATAGTACGTCTCGTCTAACACTGTTGAAAGCATTTTTCAGATCGACTTTTACCAAGATCTGATCCTCGGGCAGTGCTTCTAGAACAGTAGCGGTTGCATGTACAGCAGCTTCAACACCTCGACGTACTCCTACACCGACTTGATTAGGGAAGAAGAGCTCTGAAGCTAATTGCTTCGCTGCTTTGGGAAGAACGTTTGACGCCAGACGGCGGAGAGTGTTTCCCACTGCTATCGGTCGCAACCCTCCGTCGACTTTATTAAAAGCCGACAGTGATGCACCAAAGAAATACGGCTTAATTTTTTTTTGGACATTGCCTATCCCAAGGAAGTCCATGAAATCCGTGATCGCAGTGATCAGTTTTGAGGCATGATCTTTGGCCGGAGCTGCAGACATATCTTTAAGATGTCGGGTCCGTTGGCAGAGCCGCTAGGGAATGACTTGCTTGCTTTTTCGACATCCTCCCTGGTGATAAGAAATAACTTGGTGATCACTTGGTTGTACAGGATGTTTCAGTAACAATAATTCCAAGGTTTTCGCTGACGGGGGAGCCACTGTTTCGGACGATGTTGCTAACCTAATTGCTCCTCTTATGTCACCAATGTCTATCTAGATGAAATTTAGTTTCGCCATAGTATTTTCAGATATTTTATTTTTGCTTCTTCGACGAGATGTTGTGAGCTGTAAATTCACTGGAGCTGAATCTGGAAATGCTTTGAGGGCGTTTTTTATTTTGGTTGTCAGGCTGGATTTTTCTGAACACGTTGTTGCTGAGTTATTGCTTGGCTTCCTGAAGCAGGTGTTGCCGTACGTTAGAAGCCTTTTCCAAGCTACGACATTTTGTTTTACAACGCTGTTGATTAGATTTGTGAAAATTTCCGCAGCCAAGGAACGCGCTCCCCTCGGAATATAATCTAGAGTCCTGCATTTGATAGCCTTTATCACCGACAGATCTTCAGCTTGTTGGTCTGTAAGGGAAACAAGAGGGTTTATTTCTGACTCCATGGCACGTTTCAACCTTTCAATGAGAGCCGATTTCAGCCCCGAGACTGGAAATCGACGAGCAGCCAGCTCTTTCTTTAATTGAGAAACTTTCATCATTGAAATTTCTGGTCCTGAAATGGTCTGATCAGCAGGGTGGGCTGTACTTATTGGACGTTCTCCTCCTTTGGAAAAACTTCGGCCATCCATGGGATCAATGCCACCTGACAATTGTATGTTCTCTTCGGGCTCCCATGAGTTGTTTATTTCTGGGTATCCTTCCCATTTCACCAAGGATTCCTGCTTTCCCTTGCGTGTTCGTTGGCGCAAATTTTTTTCGATAATAAATAACCTCTCTGGAGCATCATCCGCCATAGGTCTTCAGCAACAAGCAGAATTTGTCTCCTGTGGATGCTCACCAGGATTCAACAGAGATGAAACTCCAACAAAAGTCTTGAAAGCTAACGCTTTTCCTTCTCCCCTTGAAAAACGCGTCCTCTCTCCTCGACGGACAACCAATCAATTATTGAACAAATTAGTCAACTAGTCGCGCCAAAATGGTTGAATATTTCGTTAGAGACAAAGCATTCGACAGGCTACGCGAAGCCAAATATAGACTAACTGGACATCTCACTGCATTCTGCAGTAAAAATTTATCGCTACGTTCTAACTGTAGTAGCTTGGTAGATTAAAGGCTATTTGTTTATTTGCTAGTGTTGGAAAGGGACCTGTAAAGGCTTTCTAAATAGCAGGCAAACATTCAAGCCAAGGTTGTAAATAGAGAGTAGTAGAATAATGTCACAAGGAATGACAACACTGTATAGTATAAGTAAACAGAGTGACAAAGCAGAGTTTTGCAAACTCTGCCATTTCTTCTACAGAACACGCTCCTCCACAAATAATAACGTCTACATCAAGTCAAGCCATCGTCACTCTTTCCAAGCTGCTGGTGCCCATTTGTGGACCAGTCTGACATTGCACATGAAAGTGATCGCTAGCAGGTTTAGGTTTAACAAAATGTTGAAGACCTCTCCAGCCCTATGTGAAAATTGGCTCACTTGAAAGCACAAGGAAATGTAGATTAAAAAAAGGAAAAAGACTATATGCAAAAAAAAAAACAAAAAAATATATATGTACTAATAGACGTATACCTGTACATTGCTGTGATCTCATCTTTTTCTGTCAATTTACTGGAATTGTGAATAAATGATGATGTTTGTTTGTTTGCTTCCTTTTATTACCAATATACCCTAATACAGGTGTGTGGTGAGTACATACAAGATGTTGGTACAAGTCAATTCAAGGTCGCAAGAGACCATATAGAACAATATTTACAAAATGTACTAATAAAGTAATAATATTACAAGATCACAAGAGCTTATTTTTCTCAGAAAGGTAATTCTTTCGTATTTCGTATTTTTGATGATGACGATGATGATGATGGCCCCTAAGTCCTAACAGTAAAGAAACTCACAATCCAACAGATAGAGAAGAATCGACTGCCAAAGCCATTAAATAGCCTCTTTATTTCAATAACTTCAGGCATGAACGGTAAACCAGATGAAAATCAAAGCCATGCCAGAAACTAGTTATGTTAAAAGTATACAACATTAATTTTTTGTTATATGATATATGTCAATGTGTACACTTCCACAGATTATAATTAGGATTGAAATCAGCAGCCTTATACTTTGCAAAAAATGACTTTAATAAATCTATTTTACAAGATTTGTTTCAAGTATGAAGTTAAATAAAAATAATCAACTTTCATATACGATAAAGGAACAACGAAATTTCTCTGTTGGCAAACGATCAACTACTTTGCTGACTTTGTAACGACGTGCAGCTCTTTCCCGTTCAGCTGTGAATATTGGCAGGCGATGTTTGGCAATTCCAAGGCGTTGGTCTCCCGTTGTGTACAACTCTCCAATTTTCACGATTGTTTTTGGACAACTCAATGGATGTGGAATACTCCAGTCGACCAATGCACGTTCAGTGAGTGATCTGTTGGACTGCCCTCCGTACTTCTTGTGAGCCGTTACTACACTATAAAAGCCTTCAACCACTGCCTCACAACCACTGGCACCAGACGCTAAATCTAGGGATATGCAGAACTCTCTACTAAATGAAGCATATATTTCAGGGATGTTGTAGAGACAGGTAATCAATACTTCTTCATCAAAGCGAACCACATGGTTATTGCTAATGATAAACTTTCCTTTGTACAATCTACCTGGCTTCGAAGATCCTGCATTGAAAAGAGATATCTGCTGAACAGAGCTGGACGAAAAATCAGCAATTATAGCATAATCTTTGTCCAACAGAATTTATCTGTGCACTTTCCAAGGTTGCTCCAAAACAATTTTATCATCGTTGCTTCACGATTATTATACACAATTTAACTGTGGAAAGGCAACAGGTTTAGGGAAGCAGACGATGCCAGTTTTGCTACATGGGTTAATTTTACACACGTGACGATAAAATTTAGCAAAACTCTCCTGTCCATTGTTTTCTCACTCAACCCTGGAGTCGAGATCGATTACCAGCTGATTTTCAGAGAAATGGTATTGGCAAATATGGATCATCATTCTCTCAAAATCAAAACAGTCTGCCAATAGTGTTAAAGTGTCAGGAACAACAACTTCATACCGGGACTGTAATGCTTTAACCAAATCATCACATAAAGAAATCATGTCTTCCAGACAATCGATTCGGGTTCTTGCTGTCCATGTATAAGTTTGCATTTCTTTTTTTGCCTTCTATCTGCAGAACAATCTAATGACTCTGATCCTGTTACTAACCACCATTCTAACAGCTGGCAATCCTTAAATGTACACTCATCGATGTCCTCTACACTTAGCTCATTCCAATGAAGGTGCAGAAGGGGCATCAATTCCTCATGTGGTTGACCTCCGTTGACCGTTTGCTGTATCCAGCAAACTATTTTCCATGGTGAAAGATTGACCGCTTGGCATTTGAGAATCAGCAGCACAACAGACCGGAAAATGTCAAGTAACCCACACAGGTCAACAACAAAGTCACGTCCACGAACCTGACATGATAAAATCAGAAGGGGAACAATGTAAAAGGGGTCACAATAGCAGTACTTTGATAACATGCAGCTCATTGATTTTGCTGTAGTTTAGTTCAAGTACTTCAAATGACAACACTGACTCAAATGTGTAAGAATGAAAGCTAATACATAATTCTATGCGGATAATAATAAAGACTCAATACTATTATTAAAATCATTGTAGTGCAATGGATTGAAATAGCAATGAATCAGCATCGCCATTTTTTAGCTAAGCAATCAATACAGGATATAAGCATCAAATTGCACATCAGCCTTTCTAACATATAGGCCTACCTGATACTTGGTCTCATCATCGTCATCATCTTCGTTCTATTTTGTCCCATTGTTCATACGAAGAACTTAAGAACCTTGTTTTTGCATATGTGACTGTTTCCAGGGCTTTAACTCCCAATGACTTGGCAAGACCGATGTACTTTGCATGCCTACGGCCACGACCGAACATGCTGTGAACTTGATTGGACCGCTTAATCAGACGCTTTAAAAACCGAGATGAGTCTGACTCTTCGCGCAAACGGACCAACACAACGTCCATCCAATGTGCAACATCTCATGAAAAGAGAAAGAACGGATCAAAGCCTTGTTCGAATCAGTCGATCTCTTTCCGAGAAGCTTCTTTGAATGTGCTGCTTTGGTATAGGCAATCGGCATGAACAGCTAAGGAATAAAGGAAACAAGCATGTTACATCACAGCAATGCGAACCTGTCTTTAGTGACCACCTGTGCTAAAAGACCACATTTAAGTAGACAATTGCTGTCTGTGACAGGCAATAAAACAATGTTGTATTTGCAATATGAGACTAGTATTTGACTACTTTTACATCTCTGCAGTGTAAAAGATACTGTGGTTGTATGTTACAAGATCAAATAATGACCCTAATAACATTGCAGCGTATTATCTTGAAGCCGTCAATGAATCGGGCAGTTGTTTACTTGGCTTAGTCACAGAACTTGGAACAGCGAACAGAACAATGACTGCTATGCAATGCTATTATTAGAGATGACCCACATAGCCATCGATACGTCCCATCTCCTTACAATCAAAGAATTGAAGGGTGGTGGAGCTTCCGTTCTTGGTTGCCATGTTACATTACGTGTATGCAATGGCTAGAAGTCTGCCATCTTTCCTTCTGACATCATCACAACAGAACGCAATCATGACGCAAAGTACCGCAAACGATGACCGCAACAGCAGGGAATACTTGCATTCTTGCATGGCATTTTGACGTGTCGAACAATCGAGGAAAAGCGCGGGAATTACGTTTTCTAGTGTGCGCTCGGCATGTAAACAAAGCTGTATTCGTAGATATGGACGCTTTCGGGGCCCATTCGAGTTGTATTTCTGAGCTTGTAGGAATTCTAACTGGGATTTTCGTTATAACTGCGTCAGATTTACAGTCTGTAGAGGTAGCAATAAAAGCTGCCAGCGTCGAGGGATTGATCCATTGGCTGAGTGAGTTTGAAGTCAAGCAAGCGGTGAGATTTTGTTGTGGCGCAGGAAGGTCACCGGCAAGAAGTTTGTCTTTTCGAAGTGGCATGAGTGCTATTTAACTGGAAAAAGGATCAGTTCGTCTTCGTCAAAAAATAGGGCTGGGCCGATTGTAGATTTTCAGCAATCGATTAATCGCTGCCAACAATCGATTATTAATCGATTAATCGTAATAGAACAATACACAATGGAAGCAAACAATAGATCCATTTAATTTCATAGCACCACGACAATAGCCAACATGTGCAGATCTACAAAACTTCACTGTCTGAGAAACACACGAAAGCAAATTGCAAACGACAAACGGAAACACCGTTCAAAACTTCAAAATAATAATATTTACTTCGCTATCGAACAAGCGATCATTATTCCCATAAATCCTCTGTGTAATGATTAGTTTTACTGCCATCGTTTTGTTGTGCGATTGAAGAAATCACTTGTAAGTTTTGCAGCCCGACGCCTTCCAACTTGTTCGTGGCGGGTGTTTGATGGCGATACCAAACGGAAATTGCTTTCCCACCACAAAGTCGTGTTGCTATGACACCCGCTTTTCTGACGACATAACACGCAAGTGTTGAATTACAAATCTATTGTTTGCTGCAGGGCTCACAAAAGAAGAGGCGAATCAAATTACGCTTCAAACGTTTCTACGAACTCGACTCCTAAACCTGATCCGCTTTTATAATGTGCGCGTTTCTTTGCATGGAGACAAGACGATCAATTCATTTCCAATCATTGACTACGCGGAGACAAGAATTCATAATTATTTGAGAACAACGCTTTCGAAAGTTTGAATAAAACACGAAAACGTCATTGAGAAAATCAATAATTGTAAAACGATTATTTGAAACGACGAATGAACAATCGATTGTCGGGTGAACTATCGATTAATCGATTAATCGGCCCAGCCCTACAAAAAACCCGAACAACCAGATGTAAGGCCTGTCTCCGTCTTTCTCTCCGGTGAAGTGACATAGCAACACAAGATAGTCAAGATTTTCTTGCAAAGCAAGGGTAAGTACGATCCAAGTATCATGTTACTAGTTGCTGTCGCATGCATGGTCCTATTAATTGGCCATCTTAAAATGATTCCCATACAATGGCGATTAATGAGCTAATAATTTATAATCAATTATATTCGTACAAGTTGTTTTACCCTTGGTTTACCAAGGATATTTCTAGTAATTAGTTGACATGATAATAATGATAGGGATAATAATTATTATAGTATGTTAATAATTGGTAGCGTTTGTAGTAGCCCGTTCATATCACCTCCGCTGATATCACAACCCGCTTAATACCACTTCAGTCAGGGAAAGAAGCTCTACCAGGATCAATCCACTTATTATCACGGTTTGAGACAGAAAAACCACGAGGATATTAACAAAGTTGCCCTATCAAGAAATCGTTCCTCAAAAGGCATGGCTTAAATTAGCAGACCTAATATTAAAAATTCACATCAATTGTTTAAAGGTTACACAGAAGGATTCAAACTGGCAAGAGCCGCAACGAAACTAGCTCCTTCTGTTTTCATGAGTGATGATGCAGCAGCTCTACGGAATGCATTGAGTGCAGCATGGAGCGATACGTGGAGCGATAGCCTTCTTTTCTGCAAGTTTCACCGAGGTCAGGTCAGTAAATAATTAATTATTAGATATGTTAAGCTTTCAGGAGGAGCCCTAAGGCACCATGCCCTTTCACTCAGGCAACATGGTGACGGTTATGTGACGGCATACTATTAGATAGACGGCAAGAGCTTATGGCATGCGTCAACAACATTTTAAATGCCAAAACGGAAGAATATGGGTCACTCATATATGAGACAACCATCTACTTGTTAGAGAAGGAAGATCTGCTGAAAAGGTTGGTTTTAATCTTTAATAAGTTTCACAACAACATTCACCAATGTAGCTTTTCTAGTTGTTAACATTTGTTGCAGCTTTGCCAAGTACTTAGGAAATGAGTGGGAACGTCGACATGATTGGATGCTCTGTTTCCGCAATGGATTAGCTATAAGCGGTCACCACACCAACAATTTTGCGGAATCAACCATCCGAGTTATGAAGGACATCGTTTTATCTCGCCAAAAGCATTATAATATGACTACCTTTATGGAATATTTTTCAGGTGACACATAAGTCCTCCAAACCGTTTTTCTGCAATATTTTACTTTCCTTTCTTTACTAATTGGGTAGTTGGGATATTGCTATGCAATATCAATTGAAGATTACCTGAGAGCAAGACTGCTAGTAGTTGCTCATTCGTCTGATCACAGCAAGAAAAAACACTTAAAGTAAGTGCTACCGTTGAAAGGACTAATTAACAGTAGCTAATTACTGTACCTACTATTACTTACATGATTAACATACTTTTTCTATTGCACAGAAAAATCATCCAGCGCTCATCTACACTGGATGTATTGTCTGAGAATAAAGTGCAGTCCTCTAAAGACCCATCAGTAACATATAATGTGAACTGTGTATTGGGAATGTGCAGTTGCCTTGAGGGGATTGATGGTTCCGTATGCAAGCACCAGGTTGCAGTGGCAACAAAGTTTCATTTCAATCTGCCAAACGTGCCTCTCCCTCGATCTCCGCAAGAAAAAATGACTGGTACTGGGTGAAGAAGCACCTCCATTGTGCTTCAACTCTCCAATCAGTGCTACAGGTGGGTGGTCAGTACCAACACTAGTATGGCATCACATAGATTATGAGGACGCAGATCTAACAAACGTCTGATGCTCCGGAAATTTTGCATATATTGAGGACTCTCACCAGCCAAGATGCAAGCAGTTGACAAATAGCAGCAAAGTGTGTCAAAACGTCTAGCTCCAGGAATGTTTAAAGGTTTCTGTAGTTAGCAAGCAATTGCTGTGTCTTGTGATATCAATTGTGTCAATTGTGATAAGCTTAGTTTCCCACAGAAAGTGGTACAAAGCAGCGACAGGGGCGATTGAAAAAACTTATCAAAAATGCACTTCTGCAGTCCTGTCTGTGTCACCGAAACAAATTTACGGTGTGCAGAACGTTCTGTCTTAATTCTTTGAATAAGCAAGCCAGGAATGCTTGGAAAGTCACCCAAGTACAAACCTCCGAGCTTTCCCACCAGTTTCAAATTTTCTATGGTCGCAAGAAAAACAAACAGAGCGCCTGGCTTCTAAACATTCAACAAAATTTCCCATTTTTCCAGGGCAGATAAAAACACGCTAATGTCAAATTTCGAGAATTCCTTGATGCTGCACATCAGTTTTCCACGGCTGTCGCTAGCAGACATTTCACTGGCACAAGGAAGATCAACCAAATTTGCAAAGAATGCTCCGGGTCAGGCAGACAAGTCAAGGGAACGTTGAAAATATCCTTTGTAATATCGAGGAAGTGTTAGAACAACAACGATGCCAATTACAATATCGTTGGAAATTGTTAGACACAAAGCAGGGCCATAAGCAGACTATCACATAATTTCTGCAAGCGCTACATTTTGCATACAATGAAAGTGGATATTGTGACTCAACATTAACATATGAGTCATTAATCTGAGATTTGCTCATCAGGGGTATTCGAAATGAGGATGCCAAGCGCTTGATTTTGCTGCAGAACATTGATACGCTAACCATTGCCTTCAATCGAAACATATGCCTGTGGAACGCAGTGTGACAATCGGAAGGGTTTGCCACCGTGCAAGAAGCCCTTGAAGAACTCCATGAAGAAGGGAGAACTGAAAGTGTGGTAAAAGGACCAACGGTGTTCACTGGGTGGAGGGAAAATGCGTTGTTATGCTCCTATCGCCCTATCAAAACCGACCAGAGGACAATCCCAAGAGAAAAGCGTCTGTGCACAATTTGCCGAAACCTCCCGTTGTTGCTATAGACAATAAATCAATGGGCGGCGTTTATTGGGCAGATCAGCTTCCACTTTACTACCCTCTTGGTCGCAAGTTGTCTAATTGGTGGAAGTATATCTCTTGGTTTACAGTCAATGTTTTGATTGTGAAAACCAAAATATTAATGGTGAAGAGCAAGGCAAGAAAATTGCATGCCTATCAGCTTGAATTCAGAAAGGCGCTTGTGACTCAGCTTGTAGGAGGGTTTCCCTACCGTGCAAGGTCACAAAAGAGGAGAGCGGAATCGGACCTTCAAAAGCAATTTGCAACAAACAATTTGACAAGCTACTACTGCCTATGACTGCCCGGTAGAAAAAGGGGACTGTTTCAACTGTTCGCGAAAGCAAATTACAACGAATGGAGGAAGAAACGTTCAGACAGTGTACTGCTGCGCCCACGGTGATGTTCACCTTAGTCGAGACTCGTATTTTGCTGAGCATCATCAGCTTTGATGGCAACGTTGCCATATCCTGGCGTTTTATGGCACGCTTCAGCAAATTAGTTATCGATAAACCTCTAAGCAAATCTCAAAAATTAAATCGCAATTGCTGCCATTTGCAACTGGAAAGGTACGCAAGGCAATCGAGGGCTTAGAAATCTACGGTGTAGGAAAGCTTCAAGAGGCGTTGGACATTTGAAATAGTCGTTTCGACCAGCCGTACCTGATTTCTCACGCATGCCTTCAAAACTTAGTCGAAGTGCCATGAATCAAGCCCAGAGAAAAACAAAGGATTCCAAGAGTTTGCAGATGAAGCCAGAACAATGTTCAAAGCTCTATCTGAAATGACCTGCTTGGCAGACGTGGATAATGCAAATTTGTTGGCAGTGATAAAAAGATCGCCATCTTATTCTTAATGAAAATGGAGGCAAAAGGCAAGCAAGATAAGATCACGAGGAAAATCGCTGGGGTTTATTGAAGGTGTAAAAGAACTCAAAGAGGAGAAAAACATCCTCAATGACCCGGTTTTCGGAACAATAGATACAACGGAATGAAACGGTCATATCCTGTGAAAATCTCCAAGCTGTGAGGAAAGGCACACATTGCAAGACTGCGAACAGTTTAAGTTACAAGATCTCGATGCCCATCTGCAATTTGTCCGTAACAGAGGACTTCCTTTCAAATGCTTAAATGATGATCACAAGGCCAGAAGGTGCACACCAAGTATACCATTCAAAGTGGGAGACTGCACGCGATGGCACACAATAATTTTGCCCCGTAACAGAGGACTTCCTTTCAAATGCTTAAATGATGATTACAAGGCCAGAAGGTGCACACCAAGTATACCATGCAAAGTGCGAGACTGCACGCGATTGCACACACTAATTTTGCCCCCTTCGCCGAAAGGCTAAGTGGTACAGTCACAGAGGACAACAGGGCGAGTACTCAAGCAGCGGACACGTCAACCGAATCCATTGCTGTCGCCACTTCAAATGCCATGAGCTCCTCCACTGGGGTCGGAATCTGTTGTTTGAATAAAGTCGTATCAGTTATTGTTGATGGCCACCAATGCTCCAAGCTTAACAACCATGTGTTACTAGACAACAGCTCAGATGTTACCCTGTGCGACCAAGTGATATTTAAAGAACTAGATGTCAAGGCAATAGGAACATCGCTCACAATAATGATGGTCACCAAGTGCATGAAACACACGATGCCGCGTCAGGAACAATTACAGTATCTGCCATCAACGATTCCATGCACGAAGGCATAGAAATCTCACAGGTTTGGGCTGTTGACAACCTCAACATTGCTAACCGTAGCAAGCCAAGCAATTTTAATATCTCTAAGTGGGGCCACCTTAAGGACACAAAGTTCCTTGCTGTCCATTTGGATCAAGTCGCCCTGATCGTTGGGACAAATTGTCCAGAAGAACTTATCACTATTGACTATCGTCGAGGGCAAGAGGGGCAACAATGGGCTGTGAAAACGGCACTCGGCTGATCGTTGTTGGGGCCAGCATCCGGCAATGCTAACAAAGCGTCAGCAACAGAATACCATGTGATTAAAATGATCAATAACAAGCTCACTGAAAAATTAGACAAATTCATGTCGTCAGACTATCTAGGGCCATAATTCCAGGCTGACACGATAGGCATGTCATTGGAAGATCGCAAGGCTCTCAACATGATGTCCGTGTCCTTATTCAAGGTGGAATGACACTATGAAATGGCTCTGCCATGGCGCCATGCAAACCAATCGATGCCTAACAAATATCACACCATGCTCGATAGGCTAAAAAATCGAAAGAGGTTTCTGCAACTCGATAAAGAACTGCATAGCAAATACATTGCAGTAATGGAAGATTATCCTAATAGGGTTACGCTGAGAAGTTGACAGAAGATGAGTTTAGGCTTGCCTCGAACAAAATTAAGATATGGCACCTACATCTCATCATCCGATGATGTCAGAAAACAAGCAAGGCAAGGTCCGCGTGGTGTTTGACAAAGCAGCCAAATGCAAGGGCACTTTACTAAACCATTGCCTTATGCAATGATCTGATCAAACGAGCTCGCTTTTTTGCGTGTTAACATGATGTAGACTGAGTAAAATCGCATTCTGTAGCGACGTCTTGATCATGTTCCAGCAAGCTTGAGTAATTCCTCTGGTTGCCAAATGGAAATCTCTCAGACGAGCCAGCGGAGTACAGAATGTGTCTCCACATGTTTTGGGCAACAAGCTTTTCCTCGTGCGCAAATTATGCCTTGCGAAAGACCGCAAGTGACGAAGCAGGAAAGGCGACTATACGCGCTGTGCCATCCATCCAACGCAACTTCTATGTCGACAATTGTTTGAAGGCCGTAGACACCGAAAGCGAGGCTGTTGAACTCAAGAAGGATTTATGTGATCTTTTAGACTCAAGCAGGTTCTGATTGATGAAATGGTTGTGCAATAGCAAGGCTGTATTGGAAATGATCCCAGAAGCCTGAAAGAGCCCGAAATTCCTTGACCTGGACTTGGATAAGCAGCATAAGCTGCCAATGAATCGTATGTTCGGAGTGTTGCGGGATGTAGATATGGACAACTTCACATTCAAGACAACTACAATGATGAATAAAAAAGAACTTAACGCAACGTATTTGAGCTGTATCTCCTAGACGAATTACCAATATAGAGTGATCTGTTGGATGGAGTGGTGTTGCCAATGGCGGAAAGGCAGGTCAACGTCTTCTGCGATGCATCCAGTTATGGATATGGTGCGGTTGCCTACCTACGAGTTGTCGGTGATGATGGCATGGTGAAGGTGTCGTATGTGAAGGGGAGACCTCGCTTGGCGCAAATCAAAGTACTATCGATACCCAAGCTTGAACTTCAAGCGGCTGTCATTGCTGTGAGATTAAAGAACTTGCTGGCAAAGGAACTTGACTTGGCTTTGGACAAGATAGTGTTTCGGAGTGATTCAACGACGGTTCTGAGCTACATCAAAAATGAAACAAAAAGGATCCATGTGTTTGTTTCAAACAGGGTAATGAAGATTCGGGAGTCATCTGCGCCAAACCAGTGAAAAGAGACTGTCGTAGGCTGAATGGCCTGGAATTCCTGAAGTTCAATGAAGAACAATGGCCCAATAGTCCGTTTCTGGAGAAGGTCGCCGCTGATGACAAGGATGCCAAGTGGAGGTCAAGGTTTCCCAGTCAGTTGTGGATCCTGGGTACGACTTGGAACTGAGGCTGTGGATTTACCGTGGGATAAGATTTGTGTTGGTGTTGTCTGGTTGCTGAAGTACAAGACATTCCTCTGGCGAAAAGTCGAATTGTCCAAAGGCCAACCAGCTGATGGTCTAGAACTGAATCGCGACGAGATCAGAACAGTTGAGATGAAAAAATCGAAAATAGCAAACGTGAAGTTGATCCAAGCACAAGAGTACACAACAGAAACTGCTTTCCTTGGTGCATATAGCGAAGAGCTCAAGGTGTTCCGCCAAAGTAACATCAGGGAGTTGGGACAAATGCTTGACTATGGCATCCTCGGAATTGGAGAAAGGATAAATGGCGCACAAAGTTCGTACAATTGAAGACATCCAACAATTTGTCTGCAGAAACACCCAGTTTCGAACCTTGTCATTCATTCTAAATATGTCATGTTGGAAAATGTTGGTCAAGACCATGTGCTATCCATGCTGCGTCAAAGATACTGGATTTCTCATGTACCAAGTGTTGTTCAGAAGGTATTCAGAGATTGCTTCAAGTGTCTGAAGGAAGCAAAAAAGAAGGGTGAACAATCGATGGCTTCCTTTGCGGTGACTAGCATCACACCGTACAAGCCAGCATTTTACTATTCAGGTGTAGACTACTTCGGTCCACTGGAAGTAAAACAAGGTTGTTCTGTTGTCAAGCGCTACGGGTGTCTGTCGACCTGCTCCAACAACCGTGCAGTGCAGGGCTGGTAACATGTCGGGGAGATACATCGGGGCATCAACATTGATTGGGAATGATTTCCTCAAAGCAGTCTTTGTCCATTGCATGAGCCATATTCTGAATTTATGCGTTGCCAGAACATGCCCGCTTCCATTTGTTAGAAACTTGATGGGAACTGCAAAAGTGTTGTGTGACTATTTTCGACATTCTTCCAAGAGAAATACGTATTTGAAGGAAACTATAGCAATCAAGCTACCTCAGAGTCGTCACTCCGTATTAATTAAAATGTGTGAGACTCGATGGATTGGTCGGATTGATGGTCTTGATAGGCTTATGGAGCTTTTTCCTGCTTTCGTGGCTACCTTGCATGACATAGGACTTAACAGCGCAAGTCCAGATGGTAATGCTGGAGGTGGCAATTGGAATGCCAAAAGCAGCACTGATGCCATATCTCTTGTGAATGCTGTGAGTTTTGTGTTTGTTGTGACACTTGTGTTTGTGAGATATGTCTTAGACCTGTCACGTCCTGCAACTGTCAAGTTGCAAGCTCTTAACACCTATCCTGCCAAACACGAGTATTCCTCGTGTTTGGGCATGCCCCGACCGCACGCCGAACACGAGTATTGTCGTTGTTTGTGGCAGTTTGCTTTCACGCCGTGCACGAGTTTGTTCGTTGTTGCCCACGTGATATTTCCTTGTTTAATCGAACCAATAGAGATCCAGCTTTCTAATGATATGCAGCTGACTCATATGCCTCGTGCAAAACTATTTTTGTTCTAATTTTCAAAATGTCGAGCAGGAAGACCAGGTTCACGACCGCTGCTGCGACACGAGCAATTATTGACAATGTGTTCAACGATTCTGACTCAGAGAATGATATGCTAGCTGCTGAGCATGAAGAGTTGAGCGATTTTTCATTCAGTGATGGCGAAGGATCAGGGCCAGAGGACAGTAAAAATGTTGTCGTTAGTGATGTCTTTGAAGCGATCCCATCTGCTTCAGATATTCCTCAAGCTTCTTCAACGCCGCGTTCATCACAAGCAAGACGCACGACGTAAAGGACCCGGCGGCCAACTGTCAACAGTGTGTTTGAACAAGATAGCTTCAAATTCACGGACAAGAAGGGAAATAATTGGACTGGAAGTAAGCAAACAATGCCCAATCCACAATTTACTGGCACACCGGGAA
>OFHS01003865.1:0-15519 GCA_900245855.1 Calvadosia cruxmelitensis | reverse complement strand
TTGTTTTGACAAACAGCGTCGATTAACGTAGCCACAAAGGTGGCAAGTAGTTGGACTTGATAAAATAACACCGTACAAATGAGTTCTCTTTCAACAAATTGCTGAATCACAAAATAATGAAATCCGAAGAAATTTTTCTGCATCCGATCCGATCCGATCCGAAATTCGGTCGGATTTCAATCTAAAAAATCCGATCCGAAATCCGAAAAATGCGTAATGTTAGATCCGACGCATCTCTAATCTCGGTTATTATCACGGATTTTCAAAAGATTTTTATGTTTACACTCGCTTATTGTCACGCTTTCCGTGATTTGTTGCCTTGCTTGGATTTATAGGTGCCGTAATTGTCGTGAAAGAAAAGTTGATGAAGTGTTTTTCATTGTGTTTGCCTCATTGAGCGTGACAAATCCAAGAAAATGAGTCTTGTGTTGCTAAAATCTCTACATAATAGCCCTGTTTGCTGTTGATACAGAGTTTGCTGTTCTATGGCCCGCTTTTGCTATTGTTTGAGCTGTTCCTGCAAAATTAGAGGTCTGAGTATGAAACTCGGTTATTGTCACGACTGGGATAATATCACGTTTTACGATTTTCGCAAGGGTTTGATATTAACCGAGTTACACTGTATTGTACTGATTATGGGTCTGAGATATCTATATTTATTTATCTAAGGTGTGAATGGCATAAAGCACATGTTGCACTGTAGCAATGTGTGAAACCTGTCTATAATGGTCACCTTTGGGACCTGAGGAAAATTACCTTTATAGAAAGGTGGCCTTTCTGTCCATGTTGATTTCTATAGGAAGTGTCGTTTTAGGGATATAAAGAATGGCCTTTATAGACAGGTGGCTGCTCTGTAGAGGTGGCCGCTAGACTGTATAATACTTTTGCTTGCGCGAAGCTGTTGTTGCCATGGCCACCACGTTGATAGTCAGGGTATCTTTTCCTGATTGCAAATTCATTGTGGTTGATGATGAGCTGTAGCTCTAATCAGTGATTTGTTTCTAGATCGATGATCCACGCATCAACCAGATCTACGAACAAGCCAAATGGCAGATATTGACGGAAGAGGTCGAATGCACGGAAGAAGAGGCAATCACTTTTGGTGCACTTCATTTCCAAGTCAAGGTGTCATCTCATACCCCTCAAAATCCCAAAGACGAAGAGACTGATGACATTGATTCGGCCTTGAATGATCTACAGGTGTGTGAGAAACTTGGCCTGATCTAAATTGCACCTAGGACTGACGGCGTTTTTTCTGGTGTCCTGATGTTATTGCAATTAGGAAGAGCCATGGACCATTGACTCTCTTTGTAGTCGATAAGCGGCCACACTTGCCTGGAGCCCTGATTTCTATGTTGTAGAGATTTACAATAGGATAAGTGCAGGGAATGAGCGCTATTTCAAATACTGTTGCTGTTAAGCCATTCTGAGTGGCAGTGTCTGGCCATCCTGTTCCATCGCGCCATTCCTATTTGATTCATTGCTCTCAATAGGAAAGGCCTTGTGTTGATGGCGCTTGGGATCGATCTATGGAATTATTTGAATATCACTTCGACAAGTTGCTTTTCCATGATAAATTACAATTTAACCCTTTGAATTCTGTTTTCTTCTTCTGCTTAGATGTCACTCGAGGGCACGACCGCCAACGCAACAAAGACACCACAAATTGCACCGGTAAGCCAGAATGGACCATTGCTGAGATGAAATTGACAGTAGATTTGACAGGAAATTATGATGTCAGCGATTGTACCATCTGTTTGTCGAGCCAGATTGCTTTTCATTTGACTGATTTCTTCCGGAGATGTTGAAAATCTCTCCTGTCTATAATTAGCGAGCTGTGTTGGTACAACTTACGTGCGTAAGCTTGTGTGGCAGTAATGTCTCATGTCGTTTGTCACCACAGCTACACATTAGTTGAGGGACTGTACTGTAGCTAGGACAAGCGGACACCTAATACCGTATATTATTGTGTATAACGGTCACCTTGTGACCTTTGGGGCTTGAGGAAATTGACCTTTTTAGACAGGTGGCCTTTCTGTCCAGGTTGATTTCTATAGAAAATGTTATTTTGGGGTTATGAAGAGTGGCCTTTATACACAGGTGGCTGCTTTATAGAGGTGACCACTAATACAGGTTTGACTCTACCGTATATTATTGTATATAACCCAAATTTCTATCATCAAATTAGTTGCCTTGAAGCTCCATTCGAATGATACTGTGCACGAGTGCTGTTTTAAAGTGGAATTGTGCTAAATTTTTAAACATTGTAATGTACGGTATGCCTATCTAATGCTACTTCTCCATAAAGATTAGTCCAGATGGCAACAGTTTCTGTGTGTGGTTAAGCAGCTTATTTGTCTTTTGGTTTGAAGGTCCTGACAAAGATCCCTGAGATGGCCGACAAACTCAGTCTTGTAAAGTAAGTGACGTGATGGTTTGTGGTATTTGTATTTGCTACGGTAGTTGATGAATCATGATGCAATGGGTGTTATTTGCCGTTAGGACGAAAAAGCTTGGACTGAAGAGCGTCAAACCGTATTGGTTCAAATTCAAAGGTAGATATGACGTTTTGATCTTAGATGCAATTTGTCTTGATGTTGAATGAGATACGTATTTCTTCAATCTGGGGTGATGGTCGATCTTGCTTTATGTTAATCCTAATTGTTGGCGATGCTTTCCTATAGATACGCATATTTCGTACTACAAGTCAGAAGAATCGAGTACGGGACCACCCTTGCAAAAGATAAACTTAAAAGGTATGGCTCGACAGTTTGTATATTGGTCAGATTGGAATTCTTATCAGGCGAGTAGTGTAGCCTAGAAGACGGCTCCATGCCATGTGGCATTGTTTGCAGTTTAGTTGGCTTGTACATTGGTACAAAAGACAAGGTTAAAATTTTTACGATCACTGTCTCTGCTATACAAATACTGTTCTAAACCGGCTAGCACGTCTGTTTCAGGCTGCGAGGTCATACCAGACGTCAATGTGTCGAAGGATAAATATCATATCAAGCTTCGCATCCCCGGACCAGACGTCCTTGAAGTCGAGCTTGCATGCCAGTCAGATGCACAATACTCTAAATGGTTAGCTGCGTGTCGCTTGGCTGCCAAAGGTAAAACCATGGCCGACACGTCCTATGATGCCGAGAAATCTAGCGTGAAGACGTTTTTGAACATGCAGAAAGATGGCGGCAGCGATGATGTCCTAGTTGGTGATTTTGTAAGTGACCTTCGCTTTGTTGTTGCTCTTGTGTTTTTGTAGACTGTCCTTCTTGTTGTGTGATAAATGCTTCTTCTGTCCATGTGCGCCATGTGACTGTTGACATGCTTGCTTCTTGCATCAGGGTCACATCCAGGCTGAAGACTTTGTGCCACCACGGCTGCTGACCAAGTACAAGAAGCAGCAGGTACCACCAACGAAAAGAGAGTATCGTTCGTCAATGATTTGTGACAGTGCTGCCTGACACCTGGCATTGTACATTCCATTTGTTTTTCAGATTGCAGCCCGGGTGCTTGAATCCCACGCCTCGTATGCCAAGCTTACCCCAATCGAAGCTAAAATGAGCTTCATTCGTCAGTGGCAAGCGCTTCCCGAGTTTGGCATCACCACATTCAATGTAAAATTCAAAGGCAAAAAGCCTGCAAAGAAAGCGGTAAGTCTACAATGTGCACAATGGCCGTGACTGGACTGAACTGCCATTATTGTATTATTATGCGAAGCCCTCTACATCATTTGCAACTGTGAGTTTTACCTAAAAAGAAATATAAATGGATAATCGCAATAGATGTTTAGTGTTTAATAATCCAGACCTCTGCTTTGTGGAAAAGGAAAATGGCTCGTAATTTTTAGAAATAGGAAAATCTGTAATTTGGCTAGGTAACTGCCTGGCTACCCGGATGGAAAACCTGTAAATTGTACACCGGATTTTGCGCCAGAATATCTGACAATGTACACCAAATTGTCGGTAGTCTGGCTTAACATGCATGCTTCCCATTCGTGTCTGACTGAACTCTGCTTTTCTAAAATCAACTGATTATTCCAGAGAGATAAGTTTGGTCTGAAAATTGGCTTGTTTATGAAGAACTGTTTTTGTCATGGATGATGTTGTTTCTTGTAGGAGATCCTTGGTATCTCATTCAACCGCCTTGTTCGAATGGACGCTGTCACACGCGAAATAGCACACGAGTGGCGCTACAGTGACATGCGCTCCTGGAACGTCAATTGGGAGACACGCGAGATGATCGTACAGTGCGAGGACGAGACGGTCATCTTCTCTTGCAATGACTGTGATGTCAAACTCGTGCATGAATTTATCGGTGGCTACATCTTTTTGACGCTGCGCAAGGACGTCAACTCGCCACCTGACGACGAAACGTTCATGAAACTTACTGGCGGATGGAGTTAAGTAATGACGCGGCTGTCAAGTCTTTCGCATCCTCTGGCTGGTAGACCGTACAGATGATGCGAGTCGTCTGCCGGAGTCTATTTTATTGATCAATGATCGGTTTTACATGGAGCGTCTAAAGAAAGTTGGGATTTTCCTTACGGATCATGTACCCATAAAATGTTTTTGTTTTGGACAGATATCAACTGGTATGATTCGATTGTGTAAAGCACTCACCGCCTAGCCAAGGTGGTTTTCATTAACGACTGCCGCTGTTTCTTATGCATCGACGGCTATTTAGTTTTCACGGTTTCAAGTAAATCTGCAATTGTATTTTGAAGTAAATCCATTGCCTACCACTTTTCACCAATTAATTTTTATTACTTTTCTAGTGGCAAGAAAAGAGCTCAGATTTTGTTTCATCTGTAGTAATGTCAAAATGTGTTGTGCTATAAAAATAGAATCGATTGTCATCCGTGTTTGATCTTTCGATGTTGTCTTCTTGAATGCCTTCGTCTCAGGGCCCGTGAAATGGCGGTGTAGTGTTGTGGTCGGTGCTAAATATAACCAGTGTTAATTAACAAAAACAGAAAACATCTGGTCGTAAATTTCCTCCGCACCTAAGCGTGACCGATAGCTTCAGCAGACCATTGAATTTTGCCCTTGAATAGAGTTATAAATAGTGCTCAACATATCGGATTATCTCCTTTCGAGGCTGATATCATTGGCATGGACATAATTATTTGTATTTGAGCTGATATACGGATATAAATAATTGTATCCGGACCGATACTTTAACATTTAAATCAATGAAATTAAATGAAAATTGTGGTAAATGATATGTGATATTGATATCGAATGATGTCAGAACATCAGATTGGATAATTTTCATATCAAACGGCATTGCAGTGTAACCCCGTTAATATCACCTCGGTTGATATCACAACCCGCTTAATATCACTTCAGTTTGAGAACCAAGCTCTGTTTGAATCAACTATTCGTACCCGCTTAATATCACGACCCGCTTATTATCACGATTTTTGACTGGAAAACCATAGTGATATTAACGAGGTTTCACTGTAGTACCATTAATTTCAAAAGGTCTTCATTCTATTATCATTTTCCGAAACCTGTAAAATATTTAAATTGTCAGTATCGCTTCTTCCGTTTATCAATGTAAAATTAATTAAAGGGCGGTAGAGTGTTCTTTGTTTACGATGCTCCTCGTACGATATTGCTTTATGCTACGAAATACCTCTACAATATGGTATTTCATTCTATCAATGTTGTCTGTATACAAACGTCTTCATTTCCAAGACAATTGTGTAATATCACGCTGAAAAACAGGCTTTCATTCCCACATTCTTTCTCGTATGAAACAAATTGACGATCATGTGGCCAGGGCTGTAGTGGCTACCAATACGGGCGACTTGAAACTGAATTGGAATGGTCTCAGGTGTTACTTGGTAGCAACTACCAAACTAGGGACGTACTGTTCGCCACGAGCCGATTAAGAGTGCTCAGGAGATAAGAAACATTACAATGAACAATATTTGAAAGAATTAGAAAGGTATCTGGTTTCTTTCTCGCAGCGATTTATAAAACAGAAATACATCAATGCTTACCATTCTATTCAGATTATAATAAATATAAATAAATCTATGACGAACGATCGATTGAACTTATCCGAGGGTCGCTCTCGGGTAAATTATCACTCAATCTTTGCAAAAGGTTTCACTATGATGTCTTGAGCCTGAGCTTGGTGACGAGAGACAATGCCTGTGGCTGAGGTTGCCAGTTCGGGTCGTCCAATGTAGCACATCTGAAAATAAACAGTTTGTTAATGAAAGTGGTCATAGCAAGCTTGATTGTACAGTCAAACCTGTATTAGGGGCCACCTCTATAAAGCAGCACCACCTGTGTATAAAGGCCACTCTTCGTAGACCCAAAATGAAGATTTCTATAGAAATCAACCGGGACAGAAAGGACACCTGTCTATTGAGGTCATTTTCCTTACGTTCCAAATGTGATGGTTATAGACAGGTGTCACTGTAGCAATCTCTTCTGATACCAAGCTAGCAATAATGAGATCTGCTGATGCAGTTTGCTGCAAGGTAATCCCAACTGTCCAGGGCTCACTTGCTCATCCTTGGTCCTAGTAAGTCATTGGTTAATGAGCTACTAACACAGCCCCACTCCTGTCATCGTTACCAGTCAAGCTGTTAGTGTACAGTCCCAGTGTTGAATAAGACATCTGCTCTATGGTTACCATGTGACCCCTATGGAAGAAGCTGGCAGTCTCTCTTCCTAGTAAGTTTAAACAAGTGTAACCACATACAATTTCTCAAATAATTACAGTAGAAGGCAAATTGCAACCGCTCAATGGTGACGTAGTCTGGAGGGATTTGTTAACACCAGATAATTGCACAAGCCAACTTAAGTCACAAAAGTAAAGCGTTGAAGACCAATTTCTTGCATACATTGAAACCTGTCTACAATGGTCACCTTTGGAACCGGAGGAAAATGACCTTTATAGACAGATGGCCGTTCTGTCCAGGTTGTTTTCCAAATAAAGTATAAAGTAAATAAAGTAATAAAGTATCATTTTGGGGTCTTTATAGACAAGTGGCTGCTCAATAGAGGTGGCCGCTAATACAGGTTTGACTGTACCGATTAATATCACACCCAGTTAAATGTATATACCAGGGGACTTGACTTTATTAAATTAATAAAATATATGATAAAGCGGTCAGAATATTGTTCGTCGCAGATGTAAACCTTATTAACTTTGGTGATAATATTGGTATTACACTGCACATAGAAAACCGCCCCAACGTCTAATTTACAAGCTAAATCCATCTTACTTTGACATTCAGTAAATTCTGAAAACGTGGATTCACAAATGACCACGCGCCAGCATTTCTTTGCTCTTCTTGGCTCCAAACAAAGTCTAAACAATAAATAAAGGCACGTTAGTATTACAAACAGCAACACAAGACAATCTATTTGACAATCTCATTGGACTAGCTTTGGTGTTAACGTTACCAGTTGCTTTCTCGTATTTTGACAAAATGCTTTTCAATCTCTCGGCAGGGAAGGGACAGAGTGACTGCAAATAAAACAAAAATCAGTCACCACACCATAAAAAAATCTGCACATTTAACGAAAAAATCCAAAAAGAACAGGATGTAAAATATACTGTCGATGCACCACGACTGAGATCAATGGAGTTACTTGAACAGTTATGAATAATGCTTACCTGAAAAATACTAAAGTACTGTGATAACTGCCTGTAAATCGTAAATTGGCTTTCTGCCTGCATAAAGTCAAGTGTGCCAATTAAGCATTCCAACCATATTTGAATTAGGGCTAAGAATTCGACTGACAGTCGATGCACAAGTTCTAGTAACCAAACGTTTGGGATCTCTCAAGCAATGGCTATTACAAGGATCTCCTTCGCGCTCAACCCTGCCATCCAGGCTGTGCATGTGGCAATGAGACAACTGCAAGAATGCAACGTCTGATGGCATACCCCAGACAGCAAGCTGTTCCACAATCAGACCAGCTTCGATTATGGCCTCATAGCCTGCATATATTATGATACGAGTTCAACCTCATTTAAATTACATTTAACTACAATTTAATGACCTCTTTAGCAATAAAGTTCATTGTTACACAAAATAACCCAGTTCCGAATAAGTTAGACAACCATTAACTGTAATGGCGTAGCCAGGGGATCTAGAGTTGTTTATACTCCGGGACGTTCTTCACAACTGGCAAAATTGGTGTCCGTTCCTGACATTCCAGCTAAAAAGATGTGGAGCGCATCTGGATAGACAAAAATGTCAAGGTTTTTCAGTAGAAAGTGCCCCTGGACCCCTAGAATAGAGCCTTGCCTTCCATACAGTCGTCACTGTTAACAATATGCACCTGCTTACGTCTAGTTTGTTACTGCAGCAAACCTTTTCTTTGCATCAAAGTGGTTTAACAGAAGAATCGGATAACACTACACAATAACAGAATCTGACGCCAACCTCAAGTCTCACGATAGCCGTATCTTCTATTTGATTTTTTCGCCTGTATTCAGCCAAAGCAAAGTAATGCTTTCCAGAGCAGAATAAGATGCGTTTGACTTTGTCAGCTACGACTTCGTCATCATCTAGCACAGGCTGAAAGGTCTTGTCAGGCGCCATATCAGCGAGTGACGAAGTTGCAGCCTACAAATATTACATCAATAATTCAATATACAGACGATGTTGGAAACCGAGATTGCTCATTACAGAAAAAGTGGCGCGTCGTGAGAGTCGAACTCACGACCTTTGGATTGCCGGTCCACTGCTCTGCAATTGAGCTAGACGCACCCTCTTTAATCTGCACAAACAATCTCCCTTATATATCTGCCACCGAGTGAGCCTCGTTACGTCGTCATGTACCGGCCCATTTGGTAATACGATCGCCTTTCATAATACGAACCACTATGAGTTGTTTGTAGAGTATCTAGTGTAAACATCCACTCTCAAACAGAAGGTAATCCTCGAAAAGCATACTCAAAGACGCAGAGCTTGTAAACAAAAGCATATAAGATGATATTCAGTGTACCTTGAGCCGTAGCGTCAATTTGGGAGATGCAACAATCAGTGGTTTTCGATAATCACGCAACAGCTACAACAAACAGGAATACAGCTATCAAGAATGAAACAGGAACAAAACAAATTCAATATCTGAACTGAAAAATGATATCACATTCGGCAGTCAGGAGGACAATATAACGATAAACGTTTAAAATAGTGACAAAGGTTTTGACAAATTATGTCACCCAGAGGTCAAGTCTACACAAAATGAACACAGATGAATTCAATAGGTCAACGAAATCAACATTACTTGAGGTTATCCGTAGGACGCATTATTACAAACTCAATTTAATCAAACACGTTTGAAGCAGTAAGATTTTTATTGCTAACTCCAAAAATTCTTGAAGAATGCAAAAAGCAATTTTGTAGTGTGGTTCTATGGGTTTGGCTATTTGCTTTCGAATAAGGCGTTCTGGGTTTGACTACAGGCATCAGCTGGCTCATATCCGTTTCTACTTTCAAGTAGTTTTACATGACGAGGGCCTTATAGGAGGCAGGGCCTCAGCTTGCCATTGTTAAGGAAATACAGTATTCAGATTTACAGTACAGTGCAACCTTGTTAATATCATCTCGGCTACTACAGTGAAGTCTGTTTATAATGGTCACCTTTGGAACTTGCGAAAATGACCTTTATTGACAGGTGGCCTTTCTGCCCAGGTTGATTTTTATAGAAAAATATTGTGTGGCCTAAATACACAGGTGGCTGCCCTATAGAGGTGGCCGCTAATACAGGTTTGACTGTATCACAACCCACTTAAATATATCACCCACTTAAATATATCGAATATTATTCAGTGTGCTCAAAGTTCTTGGCGAGGAGCCACTCGCAATGTTGTCGTCTCTGTCTCCCTCGCACTGAACCATCGACTTACATTGGGTTTAGCTCCTTCAATGGCAGTATAATACATCCTTTAACAGTGTCTGAGTAGAAACAGATAACAAAAGTACTAGCTCACCTGGCGTCGAAGCAGATGAAAGTACTGCGCTGGCATTGTGGGATTGACAACTTCAATGTTGACGTCATCCGAATCAACTTCCGTCTCGCTGCTATCCGTCAGCTTCAAATAAAGCCAATAAAACATTGCAAGATAAAAAAACTAAAAACAATGAAGAAACGAATCGGTGTAAAAAATACTTTCTTGCAATCAGTCCAAGTTGTGAAAATGTCATGCCTTTTAACAAAGTTGGAGTGTTTCATTGATGTTAAATTAACCCTATCTGGCCTAAAGCTCTGTTACTGGCTTCTGCTTCACCAAGTTCTTGGCAATGCAGATATTAAAAGCTTATCCTTAATTCTTTCAAGTACAGTGAAACTTTTCTATAATCGTCTCCTCTGGGACCTGAGAAAAATGACGTTTGAAGACAGGTGGCTCTTCTATCCAGGTTGATTTCTATAGAAAGTATCATTTGGGGTTATGAAGAGTGGCCTTTATACACAGCTGGTTGCTCTATAGAGGTGGCCGTTAATACAGGTTTTACTATATTGTTCAGTACAATGTTTCTTATACAACAATGAATAAATTACAACGCAATTCGAAAATCCTTTTCACCAATCAGGATCGATTTCACGTTGTGTCATTGTGATGGTAATCATACCTGGAGAAATCGCTCAATTTTGCACGACGAATGCTCTGGCCCGGCACCGTCAAAGCCGTGTGGCAGCAACATCACAAGGCCACTCTGTAACATCCATTTGGCTACGGAACAACAATAATAACGAACGTGATATACCACAACTAGAAAAAAACAAAAATTCATTGAGAGCTCAGCTGAAAAGCACCTCTTTTTGAGCCTAACTTCGTTAACTTAAAAGCGGTATACAGTGAAAGCGGTACTGTCTATAATGGTCACCTCTGGGACCTGAGGACAATGACCTTATAGACAGGTGGCCTTTCTGTCCAGGTTGATTTCTATAGAAAGTGTCATTTTGGGGTTATGAAGAGTGGTCTTGATACACAGATGCCTGCTCTATAGAGGTGGCCGCTAGTACAGGCTTGACTGTAATACCTTCCCCACTGGCGATAAAAGTGTCAATGATAACTTGGGCGGTGTTGAAGAAATCTCCAAACTGAGCTTCCCAGATGACAAGGTTCTTGGGACTCTCAATGCTGACGCCATACTCGTAAGCGAGGACAGCTTCTTCTGAGAGCAGACTGTTGACGACCTAAACGACAATACAAGAATTATCATGTCACCAAAGGTACGTCCTATAAAACTGAGAAATTCAGTCCAATAAAACGTATCTAGAAAAGTGAAATTGTATAAATGAGGAAGAACACTTGGTTAACCGCACAACTTGAGCTTACAACTACCGTATTGCCTTGTACCTAAGTCAAACTTGGTTACAATTCAAAAGTTGGTTTAAAACTAGGTTTTTGGTTAACTATCAAATTGCTTTATGCCTAAATCAAACACTCGGTGCTTTTCAGTTAAATTGGCAAGCTTGCAACAACATTTTGAGTTGCTGTTGTGCCTCTGTCGTGATTGGTTGTCCCTTGTTCTTCGTCACTGCTGTCATTGGACTTTTTAAATTGTCACTGTTAAGCTACTGTATGTCAGTGTTACGTTGTTCAGCTCTATCTGTAAATTTGTAATTCTATACTAACTTGTATATTTTTCTGTGATGTGTTATGATGATGCCATTCCCATTTATTCCCATGTATCTGCTCCGTGAAAAAAGCATTAAGTTGCTTATCGGATTTCAGAATAAATGATTATGATGATGATGATGTTTAACACCGACTAAGGTAAACCTGCATTTGCAAATCCTTTGATGTTAGGTCCAGAATTTTGAAGGTACTTTAAGGTACTTTAAGACATACATCATCATCATCTGAAGGCGTGGGCAAGGCCCGTAAGCCAAACCATAATTACAAACTTTGATTGTTAGTTAGGTGGTGAGCCGGGCACACTTGCCGCTGTTGCACTATCAGTGAGCGTTCAAGTGCCCATTCAACCAACAACACCACGGTTGCTCCTGCCATCTTTCTATACATCTGCTCTATAGAGGTGGCCACTAATACAGGGTTGACTGTATTCAATAATCAAACATTAAAGATTTTAAATACTCCATATGTTGACATAGTTCACCGTGAGCTTAAATAAAATGATGATGATGACCGTGACGACATACGACATGGTCTGAGCATGGGTGGCTACCTCAATGTGCCCATTTTGATTAGTGTCGATGTGATTGAGCGGAATGTACATGTCTTCCGTCTCTTGATCCACAAGCATGGCATGACGATGACTGAATGTCCCACGTCCGACATCCTGTCCACAAATGCGAACATTGTGACCTGCAGAGACACAGGACATTCATCAACTCACAACATTCATCGATCAATGTGACCGTGTTTAGTCAATGTTTTATACCGGAAAGGTGGGCTTGAACGAACCAACCTCCATTCACTTCTTAGTATCAATTGTTAGGCATTTAAATGCTAAGCAGCAGCCGTAACATGGAAGTTAAATACTGTAAAACTTGTCTATAACGGTCACCTTTGGGACCTAAGGAAATGGCCTTTATAGACAGGTGACCTTTCTGTCCAGGTCGATTTCTTTAGGAAGTGTCATTTTGTGGATATGAAAAGTGGCCCATATGCACAGGTGGCTGCTCTATAGAGGTGGCCGCAACGCAGCTTTGATTGTATCATAATAACGAAACCGAGAACAATGACGCTTGAAACAAGAAATCACCATATAACCTTCGCTTTCAAAAATAGTTGCTGTTTGCGTCTGCTTACGTGCTTCCTTCTTTTAGAGGGGCAGGAGATGTTATGCCTCCCTATCACAGTGAAACTATACCTACCCTGATTGCGTGATTATCGCTTTTGTATATAATATATAATATATAATATATTCTTTGATAATCTGTTAATGAGTTGTTGTTTCAGCATCATCATACTCGGTTGCATCATATTATCTTTGACTTTCACGTTACGGCTGCTGATTAGTATTCAAAAGCCTAACACAATGTTGATATTTGGGAAGCGAGCCCTTCGCATTCATACAATGCTCAATACACAACTCTACAGAGTGGCTAGATTGTTCCTCAATCAAGCTAAGTCTGGTAAAAATTCAACACGGTAGCCCCATGATTGATAAACCGGCCACATGGTATGGTGATCGTAATTCTTAATAATAGCTGTTAGTGTTCTATTGATGTTCTTCCATCACTCTGGCGAGAGGAAATCCATGCTGAATCTTTGGCGCACTTCAAAACAAAGTGCTTCGGATATTTTTAAATAGATTTTAAATTAGTTACCTGGTAGTGTTTATTTCAAGAAAAAAGTAAATTTTCGATAGCAGTATATTTTAAGTTCTTTTTAATGTTTACCTGGTACAGTCGAACCTGTATTTGCGGCACCTCTAAAGAGCAGCCACCTGTCTATAAAGGCCACTTTTCATAACCCCAAAATGGCATTTTCTATAGAAATCAACCTGGATAGAAAGGCCACCTGTAGCCATAACAGCAAGAAATGTTAACTACATTTTGTTTCGTTGCACTGAACCTTGTAACAATAGCGTTCCAAAAGCCAAAGCCTCCGCCGTGGCCCAGTTGATACCAGTCCCATTGAACAAATCTCGTGACCGTGCTTCGCAATGAGTTTGTGTCAAACTTGAATGTGCAGCAAAGCCAGAGGGCAATTCGACCGATTTCATACCAACATAACGTAACAGCTCAGAATTGCATCCTGAAAAAAACAACCAAGGACAAAAGTAATCAAGTAATTAAATTATAGCAAAACAAAAACGAAATATCGAAAGATGTGAAAAACACAACTTGCCTACACCAATCCTACATCAAAACAGTCAAGGGGTGGTGAATTATAACTTCAATGAGTTCACAAAATCATGGAAAATCTGTAATCTTCAGCAGGTACAGTTAAGTCACAAGCTTAAGACAAGTTTGGTTTTTGAATGTTGCTGGCTTGGTCAATTTATACTCTCGCCACAGCAGAAGTCAAGAGTCAACCTACACTATAAATCTAAAACCATGTGAAAACCATGTGAAATCACACATTTTTCACATGGATTTTACATAGTGCTATAGCAGTGTATGTTTTCATAGAGCTGGTATTGAAACTCAGTTATCAATATATCTACCTGTTTCCCATTCACTGAGACTATCATGTCTCGCCTGACGCATGCCCTTCCACAGTCCACGAAATTGCTGGTCAACCGGCTCGTAAGACTCAGACTGAGCATGCTCTTCAGAGAGGAAAGCATTATAAGACGAAATTAAGTCATCCACATCCTCTTGGCTTACAACGCCTTCAGTGATTAGTTGCTTTGCGTATAACAACGGGACTGGCTTTTTAGCATTAATCAATTCGTACATCTTTGGTTGTGTGAAGGATGGGTTATCTAGTTCGTTGTGACCCCTAGATGAGAAAAACAAAACAATACTAGCTTGCTACAAAGGCTTGTCGATATTCCAAGTTTGAGCTGCTAGCTAGCCCCGACCAGAACTACAAACGATGGAAAAAAGTATTCTAAGATTCTGAAAAATCAATTAATCCTAGAGGCGGCATTTGCTCTGTTGAGTTAAAGGTTGATAGCACCAAAGGTGGGTCCATTGATCCGCCAAGGGGGTCCGTTGGCATGCTTCTCCAAAATGTCTGTCTCTCTCTTTGTTATATCAAACAAGCAATTTCCTGAGAGTGTTGTTGATGACCGTGAACAGTAAATTTGTCTACAAGGTTTACTGCCAGGCAAGATAACGCAAAATATTATCAATATACTTTGAAATGTTGAAATGTTGGGGGGGGTAAAGCTACTGAAACACGCATCTTCTTACTCCCCTGGTGGATGTTTAGGGGTTACAACTGCCTATCCCCCTCAGACCCCTGATCCACTGCTTATGAATGTGTCACATGGTGTGGACAACATCTGGCGCACTTAGATGTGTTACTTCTCAATAAAAATAACTTGACGGAAGGGACCAATGAAAAGTAGTCTCTTAAGACAGGTGGTCACTTAATAGAGGTAATTGTATTGCTTGAGCCTTGGAAGGACCACATGAAAATGAATGTACAATATAGATGGTCTATAAGACCAGGTGAACTGTAGCCTGCTAAGTGCTAAACCACCTCTCTGCCTGTCTGCTTTACAGATATTTTTACTACACCATATATGACAAGTATCATTTAGATATTTTGGTCTCAAAAGAATTTCAAACAAGAAAGCAGTCAGCAAAACATAATCGGTGTACTTTGCTGAACTTTTCTTAATATCTTACCTTCTTTCAACTGAACAAGAAGGAATGGGTTTAACTTGTGCTCATTAAATGCATCATAATACAGTGAAACCTGTCTATAAAGGTCATCTTCGGGATTTGAGGAAAATGGCTTTTATAGACATGTGGTCTATCAGTCCAGGTTGATTTCTATAGAAAGCGTCATTCTGGGGTTATAAAGAGTGACCTTTATAGACAGGTGGCCTTTCTGTCCAGGTTGATTTCTATAGAAAGCGTCATTCTGGGGTTATAAAGAGTGACC
>OFHS01003864.1:0-15526 GCA_900245855.1 Calvadosia cruxmelitensis | reverse complement strand
TTTGTAATCCTTTGCGTGCTCCAATAAACAAGCAGCTTTTGCTTACGGAGTCACGTCAAACTTTCACATGTACATATTTTAGCCATTGTGTATCTGCTTCTTGTATACTCTACTGTGATTGTTTGAAATAAATGTCTATCTATCTATCTATCTATCTATATTTCCTCCAGGAACATCATGTCCAACAAGTAGATCATATTCGTGACATTGGCACATCCAATTTTAAATCTTCAAACCACTGTTCATATATCGTCGCCAAAGCCCAATCGCGTGCATTCCTGATTTTAGAATGTTTTACCTCAAACAATCCCTTCTCCCTAATGCAAGCATATTTTGCTTATGTGAGACCCTTGTTGGAATCATGTGCACCTGTTTGGAGCCCAAACGTGCTGAAAGACATCAAGCTGGTAGAAAAGGTGCAAGGGCACCTTTGCGCAAGGGCAATTCACAAGGCGGATTTGCACTAGGGCAAATATTTCATTTAATAACTATCTCGATCGGCTGGCGATATTATCCTTAGAATAATTAGAATCAAGACGTCTAAAATTTGATTTAATTATTACTTACAAAATTTTACATCATCTTGTTGAACTGTCCTGCGATCAGCTGTTTAGAAAAGAAGTCAGCATGTAATCTTTACGTGGACATTCTCACAAGCTACGAAGTAGATACATTCCTCATAATAATCCGAGTGCCTTTTTTTCTTTTTGTAATCGTGTCGTTCCCTTTTGGAACTCTTTACCAAACGATGTGATGTCGTCAGAGTCGCTCTATTCATTTAAAAGTAAGTTAGATAATGTTAATCTTTCACAATTTTGTAAATCGTTGGTCTAATCGTTAGGCTGTATATAAGTGCAAGTCCTTCTTGCCTGTACTTGCCTGTCAAATGTATGTCTGTATTTTCAACATAACATAACATGGCTACTTTTAGGAGAAGAGAACAACATCAGGGCTGCTGAAACCTCTAATGATGCTTGTAAATGTAGCGCTCTTGGAATACGTTCTCTACAAAACACTTTCTCTACAAAACACTTTCTCTACAAAACTCTTCCTCTACAAAACATTGTTTCTACAGTACAGTTTTCTACAAAACTTTTGTCAACAAAATATCTCTACAAAACACCTCTACAAAACATACTCTCTACACCTTGTCTTGTAATTCTCAAAATATTTATTATTTCTGGACAGACAGTAGAATTTATCCTAAGGACATTGCTGCTTCCATATAGTTCAAAAGTTGCGTCCCCAATTGCAAACTCCTTCCAGTATAGAATTTGTATTAGACCACCGGAATTACTCTTGTAATCAACAAACTGAAGTAATGGCATGTGGAACACAAATATTTGCGGCCACACCTTTCAGTGTTGACGTTTTGCTTTGACCCGGTGAGGCATATAATCATTGGCATCCTATACAGTATGTCAGAATCCAAGTAAATACAAATGTCCTCATAGCCGTAGTACAGAATACGTCAACCTGTTTAAATTGAATAACATTTACAGAATATTGATCACGAAGTAGGCTAAGGAATTTAATAGAAGCAACTATACTACAAGACATCCAGGAATAGTCTATTTTTCTGTGTCTTAATAGATTAGACTAAGTAAATAGTATATGTGCTCCTGATTGCTTTTGTCTTTTCCTGCTCTTCGCACTCCTCTCTTGTCCTTTGTTGTGTTGTCTCTTCTAATTTTTCCTTCAATGGCATACAATTGCATAATATATACATTTTGAATTATATTTCCTCATTTTGTTGCTGTACAATTTCGACTTTTACATGAAACTCGTTTAACTGCTCAACTAATCTTCTTTTGTAAACGTGTGGTCTCCCAAATAAACCAGTCAGTGCTGGAGAATGCTTGCAAGAATATTTAATTTATAAATATTATAGGTTAATTTATTTTTGGTAATATTGTATTTTTTAGCATTTAAAGTTGTTAGGCAGAACGTGACTGCAATTTTATTGTATTGTAGATTCATAATACTGGAAATGTCGTTATAATGCTATGAGTGTTTTCGAAATATATATTCTACTGATCGTTTCATGTTTTCTTGATGTATTTCATTATATTACATTATTTTCTTATGATGTCCTACCCGATCTATAAACTAAAATATCTATTTATCAATCTATATACTATATCTTCTGAGGCAGCATTATCACGTCAACTCGACAGTTAGTATTTATGGGTGACGTTTAAATTTATTACTATGACCCTCATTTATTTGCAAACTACTCAAAAATTAATTGAACGTGAATCAAATTACCTTGCCACTGCGCTCCGGATATTGCAAAAATCTGCGATCTTACCAGCATCGCATCGATCCAAGCGTACCCAACGAGTGTCCGAAATGTGGCGCAACACCGCATAACGTGACACACTTGTTCACCTGCCCGGAGGATGCGACGGAACTGACAATCCGTGATCTCTGGCATAAGCCCAAAGAAACAGCGCGATTTCTCAATATTTGACTCGAACAACGGCAATAAAGCTGTAAACCAGACTATTGACGAATGGAGGACGGGCTACAATAACAACAACCTTGCCACTACTGCTTTAAAAGTCCTATTTATAAGTGACATAACGGTTCTGTTCTCTCTGCCTCGTCTGCTGTCGAGCTGGTTGTTGTAGCGACCGAAGAATTACACACGACCAGACTTGAATGCTGCAGATTCACGAACTAAAATATTTGACATTTTTTATTCATACTCTTCGTTGATCTCTCAAACATCAATTTATTTTAGTTTAATGTACTAAATAATGTAGTATAATTATATAATCGTAAATCAGTTGTAGTTAGAAGCATTTTTAATTTGTAAACAAGACGTCTAAAGTAGTAATTCTAGGTGATTTTTAGGTATGCTTTCAGATAATTTTATTGAGTAATTTATAGAGTAAACAAGTCTTCTAAAATAAACTATCAATTTTCATCCATTTATCGTAAGTTATTCTCCAGATCGTTTAATTGGAATAAAATCGAAATAATGAGTCATATACGGTATGAAGGAACAGGGGACAAAAAAGGAGACGGTGTACTCATCCAAGGTAAAACGTGAATTCAAACCAGTGATAGCGGCTTATGTACTGTATACTGCACAGTACAAGGCTTCTGGTTGACAATTTACGAACAAATGATTACAGGTTAGATAACAAAAGAACGAGAATACTGTAATAAGTTCAGAAACAGAGGTGGACACAAGCGGACACAAGAAGAAGTAGTCTTGTCAGCCATGTTGATGATCAGTCTACTCGAGCATGCTTGCTCTCGCACGATAACGAGGCTTACATAAACAATCAATCAATCAATCATCATTTAATCTGAGAAATCCGATAAGCTTACAAAGCTTTTTTGCACGGATCAGATACATGATACATCATATAACAAATTATTGATATTAACATTAAATAATAGAGGGGAACTAATGAACAATTATAACTATATAAAAAGAAACAAGTTCAAGCTTCTAAGTGCCCACGACAAAGATACTTGAATCCGCCAGGGTCAGCCACTTCCTTGATCGAAGAGGGAAGTCCATTCTACAGATGTGCCCCAGCGAACTGAAAGGAATTTTTGTGGGAACTTTTTCAGTAGGTTACAGCAAACACGACAGCACAGTACAACATTTATTTCTAACAATCACAACAAATACTTAATGGAAATGTGGGCAATGACTAAATCGGTTGCGAATGTAGGCTCGCTTTAGCGTTATACGAGAACAGGAACGAGGCTCCCATTGATTGACGACAACCTGTAAGGACGACATGACACAACAGAATAACAGATAGATCGTGTGTATACGACTGAAATAGAAAGAATCGGGTTTTGGTTGCATGTAAATCATTAAAGAAGTGAAACGGATATTGCAAATAATAATCTTAAAACTTCCTCAAACAGAAAGACTCTTGCATTGACGAATTTTTGTACTCAACATCGAAGAAATGTCCTTATCTATCCTTTAGGTAAATGTTAGGTTATTTTTATTTTTATTAATATGTATAGGTAAATTGTATCTATAATGAATTAAATAAGGATTATTGTAAATATGTATAAACTACTTTTGGGTAGTTCTCAATTCTAGGGTGCGTTTTCCAAGGTGCTCATTAATTTTGACGGGTAGTGTATATCAACGAAAGGGATAAAGTTAAAAGCTGCCTCGAAATTCGAAAGAGTGAAGCAAAATGCGCTGTTTCCCTAGTATCTAGCCATTATATTAAATAATTAGCTAAATGAGCATTGCTGAATGAACCGAAGCAATTACCATAATTCTCAATTATCGTAGTCCTCAGTCTGTGCTGAAATCTGCAAATGGAAAGTATGTCAAGGAGTCATCGGCTTAAGCAAAAATATAGCGGATCTTAAGCAGATCCGTTCTTATTCTATTATAGAAAGTTTATATTCTCGTCACTGCACCGGCCAATGCTTCTCAACAGTGAGGTCTTAAGAAGAAACCCTTCATTTATCAATAACTTCGGTAGAGTTGATTCAGATGTATTGATTCTGTTCGCTCATGCGAGGTTCCAGACACCATCAATAGCCAGAATCGCTTGCAAACATTTTCTATACTATACTTTCGCTTGACAAGCACAACATTTGGACTGTCCCTCAAGGATAGCCTGAAAATATCTTCGTCAAGTACCTCCTTCAATTACAGGAACGATAACCACACGATGAGAATTGTATGATCTACGTCATGGATTGAAGATTTCAATATTCGTTTCAGTTTGATATGAAAAATATTTAAACAGATCCCGTACAACTTAAGGAATTCCAATGTAAGAGCTCAATGGTCCCAGGGGATCTATTATTTTAAGATGCAATGTCTAAGGAATTGAAATCTATTATTCGTCTATTCAATTTATGAGACAAGTGTTTACAAAAGAGCAGTGGTTCACCACTAGCCATATCCGGACAGCCCGTTGCTTTCTAATCCTTTCTTTGTTTCTTTGGGTTGAGCATGAAGTGGCGTCTATCTTGAGAGTAGAAACGTTTGAGCTTTTTTATAATTGAAGTTTTTTCATCGATCATTATACTGGAGACCATTTGAATACCCGTATCTCGAGAACAATGTGTATAGACACTATCTTATGCGATACATCGTAGCGAGGAAGTAGAACCCAAAATTATCTCATTTAAATACAAATAAATTAAAAACATTAATACTAACGATCATTCAAGTTAGGAAAATGTGCCGCGTACATTCTCAACGTTTCCGCGCTGGATGGCCAAGCTCAAGTTTGCATTGCAATCGACCTTGCTCGTGCCACTCAATCTAGCGCCTATAGTTCTTCGACAAAGGCCTTGGCTGAGGGTCCAAATGCGCCAAGGGTTTCGATAGCAATTAGTGCGAATAAGAATTGGCCTTTTAGATCTCTGCATTTTGTGTCTTTGATGGCTCCAGCTTTCGCGGCAGCTGCCCCTGTTGACTTCATCGCTCGCGGACGGTGTGTAGGGGCCAGTGTGTCAGGGCATGTGAAAACCCATAAAAGGCATTTGCCCTTCGACCACGGTATCTGGGTGCAGCTATCAGGGAGTTTTAAATCTGTCCGAGCAAGACCTGCAGGCTCTAAGATGAAAGGGATGCCAGCGCTTGCGAGCTTCCTTCTGATCACTTCGCTGGCCATGTGATGTCGGAAAGACCGGTCTGCGCTGTATTTGCATGAAAGGCCATGCGTGCCGTATGCATCGACTTCCTCTCCGCACTTGCAGACGTGTGGTAAGGCATGCTTTGTGCCGAGAAGCAGTCCTACGGTAATACACGGAGTTGTTCATTGGTTAGGAATGTGTTGAGTGATGAAGAATGTAAGCATTTTAACAAAGCACCGCCGTGTCCGCCTTCAGTGCTGTAAAGCGACAGACGTCAATCTAGTCAGCTGCTTCCTCGTAGAGGGTGCGTTACATTAGGCACCTCACCACCAGGGCAGCAACATGGTCCAAGCTGCAGGTCGGGCTGGAAATCGAACCCCGTACCCTGGGAATGAAAACCAGCGTTCCTGCCATGCGGCCATGAAGCCGTGGCACAGAACATAGTTTAGTCAATCGTTAGCAAAATATCGGAACAAATTCACCAAATTTGCCTGTCATAAGAACCATCAAATTACTAAACATTCCATATTGTGTATATTCAGAATGTTGCAAGAGCCACATGAAAGAATATTAATAATTAATTCAGGAATTGTAATGTGGTAGTTTTGCTAAGTATTCTATTTGTGATTGATTGGAATGGAAGGTTCTCTCTCAGCAGCTGCATTGTTTAGAAGGAAGAACATCGGCATGCATACAAGAAATTAAGTTCCCACTTATTTTTCGGAACTGAGCAAACACAAATGCGTAAGTGCGCTGTTGTTGAAGCTTGCAATGTAGCATATGTGTTTATAAATTCGTTGCCTAGCGCGACGCCTTGGAAACTTGACAAATATTACATCACTAATTAAGTCGCACATGTTATTTTAATGGCTACCATGACGTTTCAGGAGCAACTCAGACCTCTTACAGCGCTGAAGAAAAAGAAGGCGTCGTAGCATATGTGATCATTATTTACGTTTTCTAACACCATACAGCGAGGGTGCTGATGCGTATAACTATTCCAGAGCTAATGACCACGATGGTTAACCATAAACCAAAGTAGACGATCTGTTCAATCTCTGAACAATCTCCCTCTCTTGGAACGTGTTCAAGATGTCAACGGATACGATGACGTAATATTGTCAGGCCGAACTGAGACAATTCTTGTTTTTATTTCATATTCTCGATTACGTAGCGAGAATGCAAAGAAGAACATGATAGGTTATATAGAATACCCGATCGAGTAATGATCTGTTTGCTTCATTAGTGCAATCGTAATCTCAATGGTCTTGTCATGGTTTTGGCCATCTTACTCAGGACAAGAATTGAGACAATTATATGTAGCGAATTCTAAAAGCAACGTGAGACGGTCTGTCCATTCAAGTAGTTCAACCCCCCGCTGATAAAGTAGTTTCGTATGAAACCATTAAGATAGAGATCGTGTTAGACAGATATAGTAGAGATTAAATGACCAGAAAGGTGCTGGTCTCGTAAACATTCCTCTACTTTCGTCCAACATGGAGAATATTTTTGATCTGAATCAAAACAGCGCAGCAACTTCCAGCAAGTCCCAACACGATGCAACACCGTCCAACACTATGGCTAAACGACGGAACATTTCGCGCCCAACAATTGTTGGACGATGTTGCGTGCAGATGTTGCGTCGTTTGCCCCGGGCTTAAAATAAGTCGCAAGATGCACGATAACTCAGAAATTGTTACAAATGAAAATTTATATAAATCTATTCTATTTATATGAAAATACCCGTTGTGATTTAGGATAGGTATCTTAATTGTTTGTTTGTTTCAACCTTACAGCAATTAAAATGAATATTATGGTTTGAAAAAAACCTATATACATATTAAAAGTAAAAACTAACTAACATGTTAAAATTATAGCTACTTAAAAAACTAAATATTAAAAATCTCATTTAATCTACAACAGTTGAGTTCTTCTTAAACCTTAATGTCTTCTCGGCATGATAAAACGACTGTATATACTTTATTACCTGACAGATATATATATAATTATATATATCAATATCTCTAAGACATATAAACACCTTAATACAGCAATTCAGTTCATAACTAGTCAATATTTACGTACAATATATATAAAGGCAAGTATCTCTTGATGTATGATACACTTATCATAGTAAAAAAAACTGTGAAGGATTTGAGCATCGACAACTTTGTAAATTATTACACACGGATGTTGTGAACTTTGCTTATGAGAACTAGTTGAAGAAGAAGAAAGCTGCAAACAGATCTCGTTCAATGTTAGGAATTCCAATGTAAGAAGTTGTAACAGAGCATTGGCTTCGTAGCATGTTATGAAGTTGTAATGTAGGTATTTATTCAAAATTTGACGTCCTCGAAGAGCAAATTATATATATGTATGATCTATCTAGTACGTGGCAAAATGTACATTGATTTTCCTAGATTATAATTAGATTTGGTATGTTGAAATAATCCTGTTTACGTTCCTCCCCAAGGTTTCCCTTTCCCGAATATATTCGACCATATTTCGATGAATGTCAATTTCTTCACTGTTTTTGGCTGTGAAAAATGTCTATATCCACTCACAACCATTCGTCTGAAAACCCAATGTATTCTAAAATGCACAGGGATTGCTTGTAGCTAATTGTGAGCGTAAGTAGTCAAGTATTCATCTAGTTAATTGGTTGTCAAGCAGACCACGGGATTGCAAATATGAGCGACAGATGCAGTCTTTATCGACTGCGTGAGAAATTTTTTGCTTCTTGTTTTGTTTTAAATAAAGTATTGTCAAGCTTTCATATCCCACTGGCAAGGTATTATGCCTTTAAGACACGCTCCCGCTGAGGTTATTCAAATATATATTCAGTTTGAAATGGTCTGATTCCCCCGACGCACATATGTGGGTAAATACAACTATCAAATGAGCCGTGAGTAAAAAGCAACGCTCATGCAGAGATGTGCAAAGGCGTGATTTGTCCTTGGATTTTCACAACGCTCTCTTAAGATAACGTCGATGTAAAGAGGAACTTATAAATTACTAATTTATATTGTAGCGTCTAACATCAGATCACAACTACACATCTATCTTGTAATAAATCAACAGTAGAAATAAAGTAGATCTCATACGCTTCCTACAATGCATGTTCAATTAAGAAATCACTTTGTCTCAACTCTGTAAGCATGCACGTTTATTAACCCAACATGCAGAATGTTTTACAGTAATACATATCGAGTCCAAAACTATCACAGACTCTGTAGCTAAAAGTACAGCTGTGAGGTCAAATGATTTGTTGTAATTCTCACGATGTTTTTCAAGGTTTAATTTCATAGCGACACACTACACATCATGTTATGAAACATAGCAACACATTTTCAAAGATGAATTGCGTCAACTACAAAAAGACTTTTGTAATTCCAGCTCAACAAAACATAGAAGGACAATTAATGTCGGCGCAGAATAAGTATCAAAAATTCGCTTTGTTTTCACTAAAGAGAGCATGCTGTTGTTATTGTTTCAACTGGATGCATATAAAGACGCTAGCCACCCAGTAGAAAGCACATTCTGTCCACAACGTTCAAGCGAGATGAAGTTGCTTTTGGTTTCCATCGTTGTGTTCGGGTTTCTTTCCAGCTACGTCTCTCCTCATTATATTTTCTCCTCATGTTCTTATAGCTGTGAATGTTGCTTCAGCGCATGGGAGACATGCCAAGCTAAGTACTTAGATGATACTGGCATAGCCTGCAGTAACGAAGGCGTGCAACGAAGAATCAAAGATTCATCTGCTACGGACTCAGCCTGCTCGAGCAGCCGATGCAATATGGTCGAGAAGCTTGTTGATTTCCAAGACTGCACTCTAAGTACAAATACTCCATGCATCACCGCAGGTAAGATCAAATTCTTCAGACTATATGTCAGGTCAGTCGCATGCACATGTATAATACGTGCTAATGACTTCGTTATGCTTCGCGCTTTGTGTCTTTCACGACCAATCGTCGACGGGTTCGGAGTACTTGATTTGCTAGTATTCATTTTATTATCTATATAAAAAAAAACATCCATATATAATACCTACGAGGACGCAATTTATTCCAGTCTTACTTGAGTTTCGCTATAGTTTGAATCCGAAGTCAGATATGACACACGTTCTTGTAGCTCGAATCTTCACGCTTCTGCGATCCCACAGTTACTGTATATACTTGATTTACAGTCCATGAACGCGAGGCCGAAGGCGCCCATCAGACGACTTTACTTCAGTGAATATACATAAATTCTTCTTTTATATACATACATGGTAGATGTTGTAATTCTACAACTATTCTTAATTCACAAAGCCTAGGTGTTCTATGATTTTACTTATGCTAATTATGCTTTGAAGTTTCGCAGGTAGAATCTGTTTCAAGGCGGCATTTCGAAATTAGTTCTGATCTTTTGTTGAGCAGGTTCGGCTTGTCGTAGGCGATTGTGTGAAATGTTTCGGTGCAACAAAGGTTGCATTTTTGATCTGTTCTTGTAGGCGGTGGCGGTGGACACAACTGTACAGTTTAAATTTAATTGACGTCTTGATCCTTAGTTTTCCAAATGTGATTCGAAAGTTCTGTGCTGCTGGCGTTAATTTCGTTTTTAAATGATGACTTGTGCTGCGTGAGACGTTGTTTGAATGCGCCTTCTGTGAGCCCGATGTAATTGGGTCCAATGTGGCCTTCTGTTGTTGTGACGCTGGCATTGTAGACCAGACTGGTGGTTAAAAACATTTGTTTTTGAGGAAACACTTGTTTTTATTTCTGCAGTTGCATTGTTTCTTTTGCTCCTTGTTTGTTGTGTTGCTGATTAATTTCTTGTTGTGTAGCTTAATGATGGTGCCCATGTTGATGTGCAGCTGTAGCTCATGTTGATTTTCTTATTGTTGAAGATTTTGTACAGCTTGCGGGTGACTAGAATGTTTTTTTGGATACATGTTTTCCTACATTTGTATGTATGCATGTATGTATGTTTATTTGGCAAAAATATTGACAGGCTAATATAGAGAAGCAAGACTTCCGCTTTCACACAGCCATTGTGAGACGCTTGAGCGCAATTAATATACAATACAGTTATGTGACAAGTTAATATTATTTAGCGAACACTTAAAAGCTTGGATTGAGATTTGGTTTCACATTTTGTTATGAGATGGATGAAATTAAAAATGTGTTACTTTTTATTTTGATGATCAGCTATTTTTTCTTTTTGAGTTCGTAAGAAATTCGTCTCGTGATCGCTTGCCTTTAGCGCTGTTTCGTATGGCTGCTTAGCTTTCTCGAAAATTCCTACGATGCTCGGCAAAGGGTCGGATATTCGTTTGCTCATTTGCGAGGAAAGTTACTTGATTATTAACTGTGGATGGTTCGAGCTGGCGTTGACGTAGAGCGGTTGGTCGTTTGGCTTCCCATATGGTTGGAATGTGCTGTTTTGAGATTTAGTATGACGTTGAGAAAATTGACCAGTTTCGGGCTGGATTGAATGGTCATGATATTGAGTCTATTTTCTTTAAAAAACTTGGTGACGTTTTTATTTTTTTCTGCTTGAGGTCCTGATGTCTTTCGGAAACTTGCTAGTATGTCGTCGCAATATAATGTAATGTTACTCCAACATTTCGTGGGACACAATGAAATCTATCCATGTAAACATGTAATTCAGTTATATTTAATTATGGCCGGAGACTTGAGCGAATACTGAGATGTAATTGTAAATGTCACTTTGCCTAACTAGGGTAGCCCAATCAGCCAATTCCTTGTCTCCCTTGGGGCCCTCGACAATTAAAACGACAGAAGAAAAAACGAATAATTGTCTCGGATGGGCCGGGAGTCGAACCTGTCGGACCAGTAGTCACACTCACACATACTAATCGCTAGACCACGCTGTGATTACATTATTTATGATATTTTGTTGGTATTAACTTTATTATGGTAATTACTTGGTTCAGTCAGCAATGCTCATCATTAGCTAATTAGTTGATATATTGGCAAGATACTAGGAAAATAGCGCATTTTGCTTCACTCTTTCGAATTTCGAGGCAGCATTTAACTTTAGCCCTTTCGTTGATATTCTGTAAAGGCCGCAGTAGTGAAATATTCCAAAATCCAAAAATCATGCCCCAAAAGAAGTTATGAGAGTTGTTGGCGGGGTGCCTCATATCGGAGCATAAACTTGGTCCAGTATACAGTAGGAGTAAGACACGATTCGTTGCGTAAATATTAATAAGTAAATTCTTTTAGCAATAATAATTGGCATCTTTATTTAATTTGTATGTTTCGTTATTAAATATACCTACTGCTTCTAACAAATGTTTTTTGAATTGCAGACTTCGAATGCGATTTCACCGATCTTTCTGCGACCGATGCGAACTGTGTGGGCAGCACTATGGATGCCACATTGTACACTTTTACGGAACCAACACTAGGCAAGTGGCATGCTTCAGCAATTCCTTGTATTGTACAATTGATCGTCGATGATTTTGTGAGTCATCCATATACTTGTATAACTGAGATTGTACGTATTTCTTTCACATGTGTAGGTTCAGGAGCAGGGGAATTGACATTTGCTGCCGGATCAGGTAGCACAGACAATTTTGCCTACTACTTTCCCGCGATGTCTCTTGGTCCGAATCCCAACACACTGTGCCTGGAATTCGATTACGAATTAGAAGCTGACACCATCCTTTATGCCGTTCGTTATGCTGGTGAGGCTGCGAGTGTTGCCGATGTTCGAAGGATTCTTGATCACGGTGATCTGTACAGTGGACACTATTACAGCCGCTACTACTACTACCGCTATCGCCGCCACTACCATCATTCTAGCCGACCCACGAGCAAGAGTGGCAGCGTTGGGAGTGGGAATTTGCTCAAGACTATCAGTACTGCAACAAGCGGCTCAACAACAGGATATGCATCATTCACCAGTGACGAAGGGTTCACAGTGAGTACACTGAACAGACAATTACTGCTTAAACATGCATTCAAGTGCACGAATATGCAGGCAGGCTCCACTGTGGTATCATCACAAAACGTAACTGATGATATCAGACAAATCTTTAAAGAAATACTGCCGAATTTCCCGTTTTGGGACGTGTTGCATGAACAGACGGATTGAGATTTCTTGGAGGCAGGCAGAAGAACGTTGCTTCTCTAATGTTAATTCGATTAGTTGTTTACCACATTATGGCAAGTTTTATTTGAAGTTTCCAATTTAAGTTCATTCATTTCTATCTGGTAAATTTATATGGTTCAAGAAATGGATAATGCGAAATAAAACGCGAACAAAATCCAGAATGAGTTGAATAATCCTTTTAATCCGTTTTCTTTATTTTTACAACAGGTTGGTTTCGTTGCTATGTCAATTGGTGGAACTCCTGCTGGTGGAACAAAAATCACCAAATTCACAGTGACAGAGAGCAACACATGCTCCTGAGAAGCATGAAGTCACCATTGGGCACAAGGAGCTTATAGACGCTCTGTAATTGCACTGAGCAGTTTTGACGACGATATGACCTTTGTTAGCTAAACTGAGGAAGTAGTCTTTGTGATATTGCTGCATGCTTATTTACTTGCTCACTGCTTATTTACTTACTCACTGATTGTAGTAGACAATTTTGACTGCAGGACGTATCAATATTCCTGATTTTGCTATAAATATGCCGTCGATCATTTTGTCTGGCTGTGTCATCTACTTTGTTCATGCAAATATTATAGAAGAAGACTCAAAGTTTAAATATTTGAAAGGAAAATTCAAATACAGTCAATGAATCAAGCGCCGTATCAATGCATGACGGGATACGCTTGCTTTTAGGCACGTGGCTGAGAGCTGAAATCAACAATTTTGACAGCCAAGAACAATCTTTGAAATTTACCATAATTGAACAGGATACGGCTGATTGTGTTGCAAACAAAGCATTTTCCAGGCGTCTTCACCAGTGGCAGAGGCCAACTCACTTATATACCGACATGCAGTGGGAATGCGCATGATGAATTGTCGCCTCAGTGCATGCTGGGATTCAAGTCAGTTGACTTTTGCCACACGTGGTGGAAACAGAAATAGAATTTTGTCGAAATGACGTTCTCCATCCGTACGCTGGTATATATTTGTTTCAACCTTACAGCAATTAAAATGAATAAAGTTTAAAAGACAGTAACTAAAAGATATCTAAAGGGAATTAAATTAAAGAATAATTATATTAATAATATAACTATTAATAATATTAATTATGCTACGTGACAAACTTAATTAATTATTTAATCATACATGAGGCTATCGGTTTCACCAAAGGTGCCCATCACCGATGTTGCGTTGCCGCGTTGAATGGCAAGGCTAATATTTTGCAACACCTGGGCCCAGGTCTGTACGCTTAGTTTTGTGATGGCAGATTTTAATTATTGCTGTTGCTGGTTAAATTTGTCGATATCAGTCCCAAATTAAGTGACTGTAGTCTTTCGAATTTCAAAATGCAACACAAATGCATACTAGCAGCTCGTGTATAATCTTGCCATCTAGCTTGCATTTGAGCTTTGCCTTAATGTAAAAGATATTCTTCCCATAATTTGCCTGTCAACTTTTGACAAATAATCGTACATACATACAAATGAAGTTTGCCAATCCGCCATGCGCAGTCCCACTGCATGCCAGTATATAATTATGTGAGTTGACCTCTGCCACAGGGGAAGACGCCTGGAAAATGCTTTGTTTGCAACACAATCAGCCGTACCCTTTTCAATAATGGTCAATTTCAAGGATTGTTCTTGGCTGTCAAACTTGTAGATTTCAGCTCAAAGCCACGTGCCTAAAACAAGTGTATCCCGTCGTGCATTGAAACTGCGCTTGGTCCATTAAGAACAATTAAGTGTTTTTAATCAACAAGCTACAAACTGGCAGCTAGCAACATTTGAGTTCGAATCCAAGTAGCGTCATTACAGAAAGAGGCAGTTATGCCAGAAATTCAATGGGTTAAAAATGCATAGCACTTTTGATATCGAAGGCGATGTAATTAAGAATGTCAACATAATCAGTTACAACATATGAGCTGAATTATTTTCGTTTCATAATTTTCCAACTTCGAGTTGTCGAACAACTGTTTTTTATGATTTTAGTATAATTTATTTCATCAATGAAAGATAGATTACTTGCATCCCACATCAAGTGCGTCTAACAATCAAAATTGTCTAGTATTTGGCTATACGGAAGGACGGTCCTCACAAAAGACTTTTGAAGAAAATTAGATGTACATTGCCGAGATATGTTGGAAACTGACAAAAAATGAGAACAGTAGAATCTGCCTAATTCGAAGACCTGTAATTCGAATATTCATCTATTTCAAACTACGATCTCGGTCCCTTGATCTCGCGTATTTGTCTTCTGTCTATTGTTTTCCAATTATTCCTAATTCGAAGTTCGTATAATTCGAAGGACATTTACGGTACTTTGACACTTCGAATTGAGAGGATTCCACTGTAGTAAGTGCAATCTAGGTAAGAGAATAAAATAAGATTTGTATCCAAGAGAATCAGCCGGTTGATATACAGTATATAATAATAATTATTAAAATGATTATAACAATATTTGATCATACAAATAATTATATCAACAATAACAATAATTATAATTATAGCAATAATGATAACAATAATGAACAATACCAATAATTATGCCAATAATTATAACAAGATTATGAGCAATAATCATACTGATTGATTATAACCGATGTAATTATAACCGTGTAATCATAAATAATAAACAACACTAATAATTATAACAGTAATTATAGCAATAATTATATACTCTATGTTTCGAAATTTGTTTCCTTGACAATGCCCTTTTCGGGGCAGAATACTTTCCTACATTCAACGTATCATCATTATCATCATTGTTATATACTCACGCGCGCATGCGCTTTGTGTTAAGTGTGTTATGTAATGTCCGCTGATATTATATGCAG
>OFHS01003863.1:0-15530 GCA_900245855.1 Calvadosia cruxmelitensis | reverse complement strand
GTTTTTCTCTCCCCAGTCTCCCGAAAAATCCAACCCACTCGGCTGTACCTTGTTTCTATCTACCTTGCTTAAACCTATGCATTTGCAGCAAAGTAAGACAAATAAATTAAGACAACAGACAAGCAATAGGGTTTNTTCATTGATAGATTTTGGTGGCTTTAAAAAAGCCAACTTGATGGTCATGATCAGTACAGATGATATGACATCCTAAAAATAAAGACTTTGTACTGAAGCTACTTCAGCGAGGGTTGACTCAAGCCAAGTGTTGTGCGATCGTATTTGCTACCAGTCCCATCTACTGCATTGGCAACCAGCGGTCTTACGGCATGTCAATCATGCTGTTGCCTCATAGCAGCATTCCCCATTCCACGCTGACATCTGCGCTTGCAAGGAGTTCGCTCGTTATGCCATCGACAAGCAGCAATAATAGGAGGGAGACAAGCACGAGCGCGATGTCTGAGCTACCGTACCAATCGCGAAGACGCAGCTTCCTCCCACCCACCCCATATATCAACTGTAGTCTAGTAGTAATAGCTCCACTGCTTATTAGTGTGACGGTGCTTGGCGGTGGGTTGGTGGTGACACGGTTCCCATGCTAGCAGCGCACAACGCATGCCGCATACCTCTCACCGACCAAGCACCCACGCTACGCTCATCTTGGGCTGATGAGTTTACCCCTAAAGTCATTGTGAACACAACATACTGATTTAAACATCCAGTAGTATGAAATTAAAGCTAAGAAGATCCCAGCTAAGAAATCAAAGCTAAAAAGATCCCGGATGGCTTGATACGGACACGCGCTTCGCAGACCAGGCACACCCCTTGCGACAATGTTGAGACATCGACCAACCGATCCGAGAAGACAGGGGAGGCCACAAAAAGCCTACTTTGAGCAAATAGAAGATGATTTGCTCAAAGTAGGCATCACCATCAAAGAAGCGGCCTCTCTGGCACTCAACTGAGATAGATGGAGGAGCACAGTGAACAAGTAGTTATAATCACGCCATGTTTCCTCGAGGAACAACTTGGGCGTCTTAAGTAGTAGTAGTATGAAATTGCATCTGAGCTCAATGGATGCTCATATTGATGTTCTTCAGGAGACGTGCAAAATGTGAGAAACTTATTTTATTTATTACCTCATATCAATCATGTCATCTAAACATGGAGCCAAAAGTGAGAAGTTGCCTCTGATTATGTCAGACATGCTGGAGCTTCTTGATTCCGAACAGTTCGAAAGTGCAGTCGCGAAAGCTGTTCAACTGACCGCGAAAGAACTGCAAAGGCAAAATTCGGAGCTTCAGAAGACGGTGAAGAAACACGAAACCGAAATAANACCCAAATGAAGTTGAAAGTGGAAAGACAGCAGACTGAGATTGTGGAACTCAAGTGGAGTGTCGCATCACAAAAGAAATCAAAAACGTTCTGTCAGTTGCGGGTTCATGGACTCACCTGTTCTGTTGAAAATATACAAGATTTCGTTCTCAAGTTTTTCCAGGAAAACCTAAAGGTTCATACAGCCAAAGAAGGCGAATTCACGGCTTTATTATTGAAATAAAAAAGCAGTCGACTAAAGCCAAGAAAAGAATCTACGTCGCTGCCATCTTTGGATTGCAAAACTGAAGTCAATGACATAAAAGCGAAGCAGCCGCATAATATAGCTATTGCTCACTTCCACAACACCAGGCTTCGCCGTCAAGTATATTCTGCGAAGAAAAACTTCAAGAATTCAGGTATCTTCATTTCAGAAGATTTATTACAAGATCTCAGTGCACTAGTTGGTCATTTGGTCATTATGTGCTTGCAGAACTAGCCAAAGAAACTACCATATATCAACAAAGCAAGTCGCTAAGACCAATTTGTGTATTTGAATATGATAAACTCATGTGTGCAAATATGATAAATTTGTGTATTTAAATAAGGAAAGCTGATGCTTCCCCATCAAAGCCACTAACAAAAGAGACTTGCTTGATGTTTTGAATTCAGAGGACTTTAAATTCCTTCTGGAAAATGCCGTGAGAGAAGCCACCCAATCGATACTAAAAGAAATCGACCAATTACAGACGACAAACCACAAGCTACATGACGAGGTTACATTCATTACGAAGAGGATGTCAGCACAAGATGACATTATTAAGCAGCTGGAAATAGCACATGAAAAAAAACAACAGAAAAAGACAAACAAGCTGGCAGCCTGTAAGAAAGCGCAGACATGGCCACATCCATCATTAAAATTGCCAAGGACAAGCTTGAGGTTGAATTAACTCAGATGGATTTTCATGCTTGACAGTGAAAGTACACTTGTTTCCGAAACCAAAGCCACCATTATCACCTTGTCGTGAAGCATTGTGCAAGATGAATACGCAGCTGCCAAGTGTGATTAACATGCCTGGTAATGCTTGGCTTCGCCGCAGTGTTTAGAGTGCCAGGAGAAATATAAAAGAGTTGGGTCTTTATCTTGCAGAAGATCTACCACCTGAACTCTCTTCGCTATTTTACAAATGCAGGCAGCTACGGAAAATGAACAAAATTATGGCCACATGGACAAAGGACCTAGTGATTTTTGTGAAGACAAACGAGAAGATACTTAAGATCGCTTCAAAGACGACCTTGCTTCTCTCTGCTGACACCCTAAAGTCTATCGCCATCACAACAATGAGTTCCCTGCTTCTCATTGTTGAACACCTTTTCTAATGCTACATAACATTTAGGCAGCGTTAAACGCAGGATGCCTTGTCCTATGAGTAACAGCAAGGAGGTTTTTGAATTTTACTCACCCATTCCACTTATTAAATGTAGTTGTAGTCCTTCCACTGCTTATCAGTGTGACTGGTGTTTGGTTGTAAAAGGGACAGGTTCAGCAGCTTTGCCACCTTGTGATCGCTTGTTTACACCGACTACCTTACAATATGATAACTCCAATCAGCCAAGCACCGACGCCAAAACTCTCACCTAATGGAGATGAGTTTAACAACTATTTGTACTAAACTTGAACTAAACTTTCGCAATTCTACAGATTAATTAGGATATCTTCCAACGCAGAATGGCCACACGTTTCAGTTCAATATGCTTCACCTTTCTGTGTTGAAAAAGTTATCTCTAATCTGAAAAATAAATGTAGCTCAAGTTTTGAACATATCTCTGATAAATGCTTGAAATCAATCAAAGATGCTTTGATTTTTGCTCCTGCTTATCTTATAAATCTTTCATTCATAACTGATTACATGCCTGATACTTTAAGTGTGCTAAAGTCCTCCCCTTATTAAATCTGGTGACCATGATGTGTTCTCCAACATCGCCCGACACTATGAATCCATAACCATGTGAAAACCATGTGAAATAGGAAGCACCATGCGGAAAACCATGTGAAATTTCAAACACCAAGTGAAAAACCATGTGAAAAACCATGTGAAAAACGTGTGAATTAGAAAACAGTGTTAAAAACCATGTGAAAAGGGCACTTTTCACATGGTTTTTCACATGATTTTTACATGGATTTCACATGGTATCAGTTCATAGTGCGATCTCTATACTTCTTACATTCTATAAATTTGTGTAACCTGATGAAAGACTCAACATTGAATTCTTAATTATTTTCGTCATTGTCCAAACTCGTTTCCTCTTTCTCTCTTCTCCTGATCTCCTTCGTACGATTCCTATATCAAATCTTGTTTAGAGCTATCCATCTCCAACACTCCAACAAGGATACTTGATCAACTCTTGCAGTTTGGATGGAGCTTTGAGTACGTAGCCTTTTAGAATTGTGATCTGTATTTTCTTACTGTCTTGCTTAAATTAGGTAGTTCAATCTTTGCATGGACGATTCTATTGGACAATTGAAATGCACTGCCTGTTGAAAGACTGAGTTATTGGTACGCTGCAACTTCACTATGAATCCCAAACCATGTGAATACCATGAAAAGTCATGTGAAATAGGAAGCATCATGTGAAAAACCATGTGAATTTCAAACACAATGTGAAAAATCATGTGAATTAGAAAACAGAGCGAAAAACCATGTCATAAGGGCACTTTGTTCTGTTGTTACAAGTTACCATTATGAAACAAACAGACCCACTTTTCATGACGTTGAGATATACTGTCACAGCTTAAGAGAACAGAACTGTTGCAGAGATTCAAACTGCTATGTAATGATACAATTTATCCAATAACATACCCGTCCTTCTTCAGAAGATGCTTTGCTTTTCCCAGTATCTGAATGATAACATCAAGACCTTCACCACCACCATCTAATGCAAGATGATCTTCGTACCTGAATATCCAAAACAAAACATATAAATGCCATATTTTGCAGGAAGATTCACCTCTTCAGCTGGACAAAGGTCAGCTTTACAACTACCTACTACACTTGCTTCATTATCACATAGCAACAAAGAAAAGCATAAATGAATAAACAAGCAAACACTCTTTTCACTTCAAAATATCCCCTTGAAAGCTACCACTTGGTAAACTCGTGTTCACTACTAGGACTGACCATGCATGCAGAGCACACTTATCACACCAAGGTTAAAGATTATATTGCCTCTGTTGAGTGTTGTTTAATTGCATTTTAACTCATCCCATAGATAAGTTGTTTGGAACTGGTGCTTGGTTTGGTGGGAGCTGCATGGCTGTGAATAGCAGAAATTGGTTTGGTGGGCGCTGCTTCGCCGCGAATGGCAGTAATCAAGATAGCAAACCTGTCACAACCCAATGCAGTCTACAAGGTGCATGGAGAGGAGAGATAGGTAGTAGCGACACTCCCACCAAAATATACCAAGCACCTGTAATCGTCATGTTTAGTATCTTCTGCTATCAAAACATGAGAAAAATGAGGCTCTTGGGTACACAAGGATCACAAAGGCCAAACTATAGTTCAATTTTAATTGAACAAAGAAGGCACCATGTGAAAAACTATGTAAAAAGCATGCGAGTTTGAATAAACAGTGATAAAAGGGCGCATTTTACACATTTAAGTTCAACTTTACTGCTTCGCAACTTTCTTGTATCCACCACACATTTAAAGTCTCTGCTGAGCAGCAGTCAACATAATTTGGGTTATTTTCGTTGAGGTTTGATGACGTTGGATAAGCGATACTGAAGTATGGTGCTTTCACTTATTTTTGGTTTGCAGTCATTTAGATCTACTCTATTCAATGCTTGTCACAATGTGGATGGCGTAAAAATGCTGTCCAATTGGTGCAAGTTGTTGACTGCGTTGAAGAGCATTGTGGATGTGCGTTTGATTGCGTTTTTTCCACAGGATGTTTTGAAACTAAGAAGTGCAACGTCTGCACGGCTAGCCACTCGTGTTCTGCCTGTTACAGTGCTGAATAGTTCAGCAATATGGACAGGGGCCTTGTTCTTTTTCATCTACCAGCAGGTCTGGATTATTGTTCTGAGACTGTAATGTCTGAGAGTTGCATGTTTCAGGTCGATTAGATGGAAGCACTCAGATGTCGCACGCTGATATTCTAATCTAAGTGCAAGGAGAGTTCCTCTGCAGAGTGAGCTGTACACTCCTTTCTGTTGTTGTTTGATGATATCGTACTAATGAGCGTGTTGGCATAGGTAAAATGACGCAGTTCAGTTTACTGGCACACGTCTGAACAGTAACACTTGTTCTTGCTGTGGAATTTGCTCACTTATGCAATGATAAAGCTTGTGCAAAGCTCAGAGCACATTTTGCATAGCACAATGGAAATGAAACAGACATGTAGAGAACTTCAAGACAAAAGGCAAAGAGCTGGCAATGATGTACATAAAACCACTTTACAAAACACCTATACGATTATGCTCATTCATTACCTTCAAAGAAAACGGTTTACAGTCAAACCTGTATTAGTGGCCACCTCTATAGTGTAGTCAACTGTGTATAAAGGTCACTCTTCATAACCCCAAAATGATACTTTCTATAGAAATCAACCTGGACAGAAAGGCCACTTGTCTATAAAGGTCATTTTTCTCAGGTCCCAGAGGTGGCCGTTGTAGACAGGTTTCACTGTACCCTCTTCGTGGCTGCAAATCAACAAATGAAATTTAAGACTTCCACATTAATCAAATTTTTAGAAAACTGTGCATGCATTTTCACGCTTGATGATTTGTACCATCATGGTGAAATCTGGACAGACGACCATACCAAACATGTAATGGTTATGATTAAGGATGCACTCCAGGACATTGTTGATGAGATTTGTTTCTCAATGGAGAAGGAATAGGGGGACGGATCACTTGTGACACATCAATTGCTGCCTTTAGCAAACGAGAGTCACAGTTCTTCTTGGAGAAAACAATAGAGTTATTTGACATATCAAAAGGCCAGCTTAGAGAAAATGAATTTACTGTTGATGCAGGCTTCTAGCCCAAAGAGATTGATATATCTGTTATGCTAAGGTGCAAGCATGGTATTTATGCTCCCTGTTTTGCGTAGTAAATACAATTAATCTGCACAGACATATTGGCTTCCTGACATAAGCCTCGACAATGTATTGCATACAATTGCAATACTGCAAACCAAAAACATTACATACTTTTTATATACATAAGGATCTAATAATTTAACAAGCTATCAACTGGAGGACCAGATTGCTCCCTGTAGAATTAGAAAAGGCTTCTGTTGCTCTGAATGATGCATTAAGCAGTGATATCAACAACATGTTTGATCAATTTGGATCTAATTGCACACCTTGTATGAAACTGTTCTGGCAGGAGCAGACAAAGCTACAGCAGTGATCTAGAGATAGAGCAAGATGCCATCCAATGATCATCAGGTTATGTTTATCATTGGCCTTAAGGTCGCTTGCCTGTTATGACAAAAATAAAGGTCTACTGGCATTTTCTGCCTTCTAAGTTGCTGCATCTTGCCCTACACCAAGAACTGTGTCACCCACAGCAATACCTCAATTCCCAAATAATCAAAGAGCTAGCAATATTAACTGATTCGTTCTTCCACATCCAATGTTGCGTTGAACCTCTCTTTCATGAAATGAAAATCCAAACAAATCGAGTGTACAACAAAGATAGATAGATAGATAGAGTTTTATTTCTGACATATAAAATTAATACAGGGTGAATAAGGCTATTACAGGCAGCAAATTTACAATATGTAAGCACATGATCAACTTAGCATTTGTTTCTTGATGTCCGATGTAAATATAGTTATTGATCTTTAAGTAATTTACGTACAATGCATTTGAAATCTTTTTTATTTAAGGTTTGATGCGAGTTGTATTTGTTAAGTAACAGAGGGCCTTCGTATGCAAAGCTCCTTTTTCCACGGTCTGTGCGAACTTTCGGAACGTTGTATGTGGTAAAAGTTTGACTTCTTGTCTCATGTTTGTGATTGCGTTTCGTGAAATTAGCTTGTAATTGATTTCCCAGCTCACCACGAGAGCATTGGAGGGCAATGGAGGCTACTTGTAATTCAATTTGATCGTCAATTGTTAGCCAATTTAACGTACCAAGGAGGGATTCCATGCGACCGTACTTTCTCTTACCAGTAATAAATTTTGCACCTCGATTTATTACTCCACGCTGGATTCGTTGGAGTTGGGTTTTGCAAGCTGAAGACCAAACAGGCAGACCATACAGTGCAGGGGCAAGTATCATAGATTCCACAACATTTGTCAAAGCTTTAGAAGGAAGGTAGGATCTTAGGCGATATAAATTTTGGAATCTCCAAGCAGCGGTTTTCAATACTCTGTCAATGTGTGGCTTGAATGAATGCTCATTATCAAAAATGATGCCAAGGTTACGACTTTGTTCAGTAAAACTGAGTTCTCTAGCATTCAGTACGAGTTTTGGGTATGGATGGTGGAGTTTAACCCTCTGGTGGCCAATGAGAAGAGCTTGAGATTTTGCAGCATTTTGCAACAAACACAATGGAGAATTAATAGACCCTTTCAATTTAACAGAGGCATCTCCATAGAGATGCAAACGCGCTAGGGTGAGCACGCAGTACGACCCATTAATGCATATTGACACCGGCTTTTGCTTCGTTCTTAGTTAAGTTTTGCTCAGAGATGCCTAACCATGTTTGCTGTGCTGTTGATTTTTTCGAAAACGACAAGCGTTACCCTGATATTTTATTTCAAGAGATCACACCTGTCTGAGTTTGTGTTCAACACAAATGGACTACGGACGCCACCTTAGCTGAAGATTGGAGAAAACAAGCTTACAAAAGTAGCACCAACATCAGTAACTCGCTACAAAATCCCGCTCACGAGCACAGCGCGGCAGTGGCGCTTTCAGATCACAATAATGAAGGACAAGAGCCAGACCTTCCAAATGTCGAGAGCAATTGAAATATTGCTGGCAAAAGGGGCCGTTACCAGAGTGAATCATGTCCACGGTCAGTCAGTTCACGTCTCGCCTGTTCCTCATTCCAAAACCAAATGGCGATGATTGCCCAATAATCAACTTGAAAATGAAGCACCCGATACCCACAGGAAGCATTCAATATGATAATGTTGGTCAATGGCCCAATTCCGAGGCTGCTGAACACAGCCACCGCCGACTATGAGAAAACAGGTACAGCTTAGTTATTTCTCAAACTGCTAATGTCACTTTGTGCTTGAGGAAGGACTAAAACTTGGCTGCAGAGTCTCATCAGAGGTGAATTGTTGCTGATCGCTCAATGTTATTGTAACACTATGAATCCAAAACCATGTGAAAACCATGTGAAAACCATGTGAAATGGAAAGCACCGTGCGAAAAACCATGTGAAATTTCAAACACCATGTGAAAAACCATGTGAAAAACCATGTGAAAAACGTGTGAATTAGAAAACAGTGTGAAAAACCATGTGAAAAGGGCACTTTTCACATGGTTTTTCACATGATTTTCACATGGATTTCACATGGTATCAGTTCATAGTGTAATATTGTATTGCGTTTTGGAATTGATATTTCAATAATTGCACCTCAAAGGTTTTTAAACCTTGCTGCAATAATATGGAACGAGTACAAGCACCATGACACATTTAAAGTACTCGTCGCAATAACACAAAATGGTACTTTCTCTAACTTCCATTATATCTTATAATGGTGCTTTCTTACATCATTTCTCCAGCTTCTGACGGGAGGACAACAGACATATTTGTTGTCCAAGACTCTGGGTTTTTCAGGCAGTTGGAGCTTTACAATGAAGTCATAAATGGCTGAGGATTTTAAATTTGGGAGCAGTTGATGATGAGAATCGTCAACTTATGCATTCATCCCGGTAAAACAACCACCACACAAATGCTTTCTTAAGATGTGCGAAAAACATGGAGCCTGAGGATCTATGTGGAACACAAAATTGGCCATCTCAAAGTATTCCATATCCTAAAGCACGAGCTTGCTGCCACTCTCTGATGATATTATCAAGATCTGCTGCAGCTTGTGAAATTTTCTTTCGCCACTTTGCGGGTGATGTATGAGTACTGCTGTTCACAATACAGATTAAACTCAACGCCATAAGTTGAGAGTTATTGGTGTCGGTGCTTGGGTTGCTGGGAGTTGTCGCATAGCCATATGTCAGCAGCCGGTGCAAGCAAGCGATCACAAGGTAGTGACACTGCGGAAGTTGTGAAATTGTAAAATCGTCAACCACATCGGACGTGCTTTGACGCAGAGCTTTTATTGCCGATAATATTGTGGAACTATTTACGTATTTAGCCTTGCAGCAAAATGTAGCAATCGCTAGCTTCTTCAAGTAAGAAGATGCGGTCTTCCATACTAAACAGTTGGAGACTCAAGCTGCCAAGCCTTTATGCAAAGATGATCTGCTGGAGTTTTCAACTCGTCTGATTACATGCAAATGCATTCTAAGCAAAGCAATCGAAGATCTCTCAAAGAAATTTATGGAAGAGCTGGCAAATTTTTTAAAAAAGTGTCAGCACAACAGATGGAAATCAAACACTTGAAAGATGAAGTGAACAAGCACTGCGACGAACTTACATCTCTGAAAGCGCAACTTGCACGCACGAAGAAATCTGCTGACCTTCAGTACCTTTGTGTGGATGGGGTCAGTGAATCCCATCCTTGGAAGAATCTGTGGTCCAACTGGCAAATTCTAAGCTCAGAAAATTGCTTGAGAAATCAAGTTTATATCTCGAAGGCTCTATACCCTCCCGGCAAGAACAACGACAAGCAAAGTCAGCCATCTTTGTCTTTTTGTGCAAGTAACAAGGAAATGGCAAGGAGACCAATGTCAACGAAGCTGGCACCGACAAGGACAGGAAGAGTAAAACACCTACAATTCTGGTATATTTTAATAACTTTTGTACAAAGCGACAAACTGAGATCCCACTATTTCCACTCTCTACTATGGTTGAAGAATGTTGCGCAAAGAGGACAGGATTGCATCAACCTGGACAAAGAATGTGACTGTCTACATCAAAACCTTGAATGGCACTACCCAATCTGTCATCTCCTCAGAAGTTACCAGCAAATTGAAAGATGGCTATCAAGGATGAGTTTTTTATCACAATTATTGTGCTTACAGTATTTGTAGACCTAGTTTGTAATTTCTTCTCCTTTCTATTCCCAACATTTCTCTTTGTTTTCAAACTAAATTTTGACTGCTTACAATTACAAATTTAGACTCCATAAATAGAATAAGATATATTATTCCCACCGACGTTCCACATAAGGAGCTCTCTTTTGCCTCTGAAAATGTTAGAAGCCTTTCTCAAAAATAATGATTCTGTTTCCTCTTTCCTCACTGATACCACCATCAAGATACTTGCAATTCAAGAAAGTTATCAAATTTTAATTTCAATCTGCCAGGCTATGACACTGTTTTGCAAGAGCGTGCTACCAAGAAAGAAGATGGGGTTGGCTTAGTAATCCACAACTCTATTGGGATTTTTTCTTGTTCAGATCTGACAATTATGACTGATGATATTGAGCTAATTGCTATCAAGACGCGTTCGTATTATACTTCTTTCCATTTCATATCAAACCACAATCCGATCTAAACAACGTCATGATGCAATTGGATCTACTGTTTAGCAAACTGAAAAATAAGACCATATTTACAGCTGGTGACTTTAATATTGACCTTTTATGAAGTAGCCCCAAATCTCATTGTCTAATAGATTATTTTCTAACTTCTAAACTTATTCCAATAATTACCAATCCGACCAGAATAACATCTAAATCATGTACTTTAATTGATAATGTATTCACAAACTTTAAAGGTCCTATCACTGCTGGTGTACTCATGACTGAAATCTCTGACCACTTGGCACCACATCTTTCTCTTGGCAATTGCACACCTCAGAAGCAAAAGCATATCACCTTCTGGATCATGTCAAAAAAGAGCTTGCATATTTTAAACAATCTTCTCGCAGCCCATGATTGGTTTTGCCAGATGACCCAGAGGATGCCTTTTCTGAATGTCATTCAACAGTCGACAAACATCTTGACATTGCCTGCCCATCAATAAAGTAAAGTCCAATAAAAATTTCCATAAAAGGGAACATTAGATGATGCGAGGCCTGCCGATCTCCAGAAGAACAAAGTTCAAGTTGTACAAATAGTTTTATTTACACAAAACTGACTGTTCTCATGAACAGTATTCCTATTACATAGTCGAGTATATAATAGTGTGACACAGAAAACCAAAATTCTGCGTTGGGCATAGCTATAATTATTATAAAGGAGTCAACACTGACCAATTACTTGGTAGAGTTAAACACAAAAATAGATACCCATCCTTTTTCATGTCCAGAATAAGAATCTATAAAACAAAAAAGAAATTACTGAACTGTTCAATCCCTTTATTACTAACGTTGTCCTTAATCTTGTCGATTGCACACCTCAGAAGCAAAAGCACATCACCTTCTGAAACATGTCAAAGAAGAACTTGCACATTTTCACAAACATATCCTTTTCTTACTATTGTTTCTCAGCAAAATCAGAGGACGAATCAGCTGGAACAACAATCCGAATGTCTCGCAGATAAAGTATGCCTTGAGAAGTCTGCTGCAGAAAAATGCTGTTCCTTTGTCGTGGTCTGCAAATTGTGTTCCTGCCAACTTTACAACTATGGAGCATATCAGCAGAAATTGATCCTAAGATTGTGAGCATGCTGGAGTGCTCCAGTGAGTGGCAGACAATGTCCTGGAGAACATAAGTGGCTTCATCGTCAAATCACTGCTAAAGAAAATCAAATGCCCTAACTGTGCTGAAGTACTTTTTATCCTTTCAACAGCAAATGACAACGAGTATCAACCGCGAAAAACCCTCATCCATTTCAAAATTCTTGGGCATTTTGTCACTCAATCGTCCTCAGTTACGTCTGTCGTGAACTCGGCAAATTCATGTCTCTGTCAGAGCCAGAAAGAGTCCGTAGTGAACAAAGTCCTCCTCGACACAAGATGCTCCGCATTTGCTTCGCTACAACAGCAGGCATTAGAACCTTATGTCCTTGATGGTAATCTAAGAGACAACCACGCCACTGCTGTCATAAACATGATCACTCAAGACTTCATCAACATCTTCTGCCATCGTATCAGTTCAGTATATAATAAAATGATTGTTATGGCTGAGAAGCCATAAAAGCACAACAGGCTGACAAAATTAGTACTCTTCAGCAATCAATCATGATTGCGCTGGTGTTGCACTGGCCGTTGCCACCCACACCATACATATAAATAGCTCAATTCTTAAATCAGAACGTAGTTATGTCTTATAACTGGTGATATCGTTACGTGTAATAAGAAATGAAAATAATTTCTCAAATCCTCTGCAGCCCTGAAGCACAATTGTGCTACTGCTTTCTTGATGCGTTGAAGTTCTTGCATTTAAACAGCAGCCAGAGCAGAGGGTTGATCTTGAGAAGAGCCTTTTGAGCTAATATAAGGAAGGGGAAGCCTTCAGTTACTTTGACTCAAATGGTTGAAGGAGGTGTTCTACCATAACATTCAGATTGCCATTCACATTGCTTCCTGAAAGCAGTGACAACGCCATCCCAAAGAGTGAACGATAGTCCCCATGATAGATGTGATGGGGCTGGAGGTGGTGCACTTTTTTGTTTTCAAGCCTGATGATTTGTTTGACCAGAACCGATGGGACAAACTTTGATATACTGTCGAATATGAAACACTGAACGTGTTTCTCCCTTCTTCGACTATTTTTTTTGGAGCCATTCTCCATCTAGGAGATGTAAATACGATTTACAACCCACGCAAGACATAGATCAAGCTTGTGAAAAGGTTTCTGGCCTCTTTCATGGGGCTTCCGATTTGGAAGATTTCTCAGAATTTGAAAGTGTCTAGCGATGACAATAACTCAAACAGCTCTAATGACAACACAACCCTAGGTCTGCAAAGTAAAATTGCAAAAACAAAACAGGAGAAAACCTTGAATGTTGTCTTGCAGCTTTTAGATGAAGCATAATGAACACTTGCTGACAAATATAGAACCAGCAAGGAGCAGTACAAAAATTATGTGACCAGGCAGTGTGTAGCGTGGAAGAGAAAAGCACTGCAAAGACAGAGGCAGAAACGCGAAAAAGAGTGTACCTATGGAGAGCCACTATGAATGTTCTCCCTTTTATGTTGCATGTTGGATGCCTTACAGCAGTGATTCCTGGCGGGCTGACAAGAATTGTGCAACTGTTGGATGTTTGCTTGAAAAAATGCTTAAAGATCACTTGCGTGAGATGTGGTCGCGGTGGATGCTCAAATGTGAAATATTGTTCAACACATCTGGACACCTGCATGCATCACCTCATAACGTAGTCTCAAAATTGGTATGGATGCTTGGTCTGAGCTTGGCAAGCAATGGTCAGACGCTCATTTGAAACATGTGTCACATAGAATTGATTTGACAGCATAGACAACAATTTTTATGGGACAACTGCTAACCATCTGATGCCTATGATGTCGATGTGATGGAATTCGAATTGGAAGGGGAAATTTACGATAATAATCTTACTTCTAAGCAAGTGATTGCCTTGTTTGATTGTGGCAACAACAAACAGGACGCGTTATAAGGCTTTGAGGATCATGAGCTGTACCAGTAACTGTGAACTGAAGTTCGTCGTCAGTTGTGTGGATTTGTTGTTCAGAATTATATTCTGCTGTTGTAGCTTTATCTGAACCTTCCTCTGTCTTGTGTTTTCATTTTTAAACTCTATGAGCAAGATATACGTTGGAGGAAGGTTATACCGACAAAACAAGGGTGTAATAGAGTAGGGTGTGCATGCCAGAAAGCAGCTGGCCGATGGTCACCACATTCAGCGGTAAACGACATTGTGCAAAGAGCATTAGCTTTGGCACACATACCATCCTTGTTGGAACCCCCTGGTCTTTCCAGAAACAACGGGAAAAAACCAGACGGACTCACCCAGATACCTTGGAGTGGAGGAAAATGTGCCGTTTGGGACGTGACATGTGTCGACACGTTAGCAGCCAGCAACTTGCCACATTCAGCAAAAAAGGTGACGCAGCTGACGAGGCGGAGCGAAGGAAAACAGAAAAATATTGCTCCCTATCTGCAAATTATACTTTTCATCCGACTTAGCTAGAGACACTTGAGACTTTTGGAGAAAATGCAGTGAGCTTCCTTTCCGCCCTTGGGAAACAGGTTAGCGGAGCCACCGGTGAATCCAGATCAAGAGCTTTCATAGTCCAACGCATAAGCATTGCTGTCCAACGTGGAAATGCTGCCTCGGTCCTGGGAACTCTCCCATTCTTGCGCAATCACTGCCAGTGAGCGGACGTGTTTCGAACAGCAGCACACGTTTTTGAGATTTTCCGAGCAAATACTTGCCAAATCGGTATTTATATAAAGGCAAAATGAAGACCATTTGACAGCGTCTTTACAGCGTTCGTCATGGCATCAACAAGAGCGAAGGGGAAAAAAGATGCTTCCCCCTCAAAAGCACTGACGAAGAGCGACCTACTCGACATTCTGCGGTCAGAGGAGTTCAAGGGATTACTTCAAAACGCAGTTAAAGAAGCTACCGATATGTTCAGNGGAAAGAACTACAAGAATTAAGAAATGAGAAAAAACTCATGGAAAAAGAAATCACAGTAATCAAAGAAACCTTAGCGAGCAAAGAAGAAGTCATCAAAGGGCTCAAAATCTCTGCTGAGAAACAACGGCGAACTGTGAAAATGACTAACTTACGCTTAGATGGATTGAAAGAAGACGGAGATGTGGCCACCTCAATCATTAGTTTGGCCAAAAACAACCTTGGAGTCGACGTAACTTGTGCCGATTTCAACCCTCGCCGAATTTTTCCTAAGTCGAAATCGCCGCCATTTTCATCCAGTCGCGATCATGGATTATGCAAGACCAAGGCGAAGCCTGCTACGGTGTTGATTACATTCAACAATGCCTGGCTTCGACGGTCAATTTACAGTGCACGACGAAATTTGAAAGACACTGGACTTTACATTTCCGAGGATCTTCCACCCGACGCAGCAACATTGTTTTACGAATGCCGCCAGCTTGGAAACCCAAGAAGATCTAATCAACATGGACAGGAGACGTGGCAATTTTCGTCAAAACAAATGGCAAGAAGAAAATCAAGATTTCGA
>OFHS01003862.1:0-11819 GCA_900245855.1 Calvadosia cruxmelitensis | reverse complement strand
CTCCCCCCGCAGGCGACGCCACTGGAAAGATCAGGGTGACTTCGTACCAGATAGCCTGTTGAACTACACTGCTCCACTGCCATCCGGTACGATTCTGTTCCGGTATGGATTTTTAGCGGAGTGGAGTCAAAATGTTCAATTAGATCCGTAACATGGTGACATAGTAGAGGAAACTAAGAATTAGGCTATGGAAACTCTTCCCCAGCAAACAAATGGACGTCCCACGGACGTCGTGCGACGTCCCCGGTAGGTCGGCGAAAGTCTCAGGGACGTCCCAACGAAGGTCGCAGGGATGTCACTTTGTGGACTCCTAAAGGCGGCTTGGGGACCCCAAAAATGACCTCCCTGGGACGTCCCAGCGACTTCTATGTGACGTCCTGGGGACGTCACCTGGAGGTCCCGTGTAGGTCGCTGGAATTCCCGTTTTCGTAATTCGTATTTTCGTTTTCCCCTCATTACGGGCGTACACTAACTTAAAACGACAAGAGAGATAGTAAGACAATGTGAATTGATTCTCAATATTTTCTTCAAGAACTACAACGGACTGATAACATTCAATATTACACTGACAATTGATATTACAACAGATACTTGAGGCAGGAGAATTTATCTGTCAGCGAATTATTCTGATTTCAATAACAACTTTCATGTTGATAAAAATGTTACATGACATACTGACACTGTAGATTAATATATACATCAATCAGACTCCAGATGGGGTATTGCTTGTTGCAGCCCACGTCGTTAGTGCTTTTCTTGCCTCCACTTGCATTCTGCTGTTCAATCATAGAATCAATGGATCCATGGAAATTTTAGGAGTTTTTTGTGCTGTTCGTTAATAAAAACTTTATAATTGATATGAATAATAATGAATACCCAGAAGCTAGACATGAGTCCTTCCAAATGTCGAAGTTCGAGTGCCATGATTAAAGTTTTAACTTGTGTTGTCCTCTGTAGGGTTGACGCCTCTAATGGGAAACACCTTCTCTAACATAATGAGGATTAAAACTATGTTATTATTTATTTATGCGATCATTTGTTTGTAAGATATTTGACCTTAACGTTACTTTACATGAAAACGAAATTAATCCACGGAAAGGAGGCTCTGCCAACATAGTGTTGTAATCTCACTCGAGTGTAATGACGCAAGTATGTCGCCATTCATTTATCTCTTCCGAAAGCCTCAAGTATTCAATAGGAAATTGAAATAAATATACCTATTCACTATTTTTTTTCAGATCACTGCTGGTGATGAAGAAAATGAAAACGTTACAAAGTGGTGTTATCACTGTTTGCAGCGGAGTGCAAAATGCAGTGGGAATTTCAGTTCGCTTTAGATTTCAGTCCGCTTCAATTTCAAACTTCGAGCTCAGTGTAGTGTGCATTTGAAAGCAAATTCACCTCGATAATGTATACGCTAAGTCACAGAATGCTTTGAGAATATGTAGCAGAAACTATGTTTCCATCGCGTTAATTATTTCGCTCATACGGAACATTTAGAGGAGCGACTGTTTCATGCCATTCAAAAAGTACTGGCAAAATATTTCCCGCGCCAAAAACTACAAAATTATGACGTCATAAAATTGATAGCCAATCATATTTCGTTCCCAGAAAATACTTAAGAGTTTAATGTATCTAGCTGCTTAATAGATATGATGATAAATGACTTGATTATCATTCTGCTTACCATGATGTAGTATTTTGTCACTGAAAAGGTATATATTTGTCAAGGCGTCTACCCTATTGAGTTGTTGACCGACATAATGCACGTAAAATCAATATCTAAATCCTTCACTTTCTTTCTTGAGGTCTATCGATGACTTGATGGATCATATAATTTCACGTGGTTATGACCTTTGTTCTTGGTCTTGGTGTTCTTCCTTAACAATTTGTGCCCTACATAATGTGAAAATAATTTATACTGTTGAAGTAATTATGCCCCTATGAATGGATGATGATTGTAGTCAATCAGATTAGTTGTGATTATTATCACAGTTAAGCTAGTGACAATTGATGTTATTTAACTCGTAAGTACTCAAAACGGTGCGAGGTATGGTGTCGTGCGGTCCTTATGCGATTTAGACGCCGACTCTACACGCACACATGTCAACCACTCCATCCAAGACTCCACGTTGTCCATCTCAATGATTCTTGACATTAACGGCACTGAAGCTAAATATTTTCAAAGACAACATTGTGCAAAGCTAACAATCTATAGGGTATGGAATTTATTGAGAAAATTTAAAGCAACTGAACGATGTTTCTTCAAAACTTACAGATTAGTCCCGCGACGTCGCTCTGTGCGCGCCCCATTTCCGACCGAGTGGTAACACATCATGTGGATGAAAAATTATTACTTAAATTAAAACTTTACTTTATCTATGAAGTGCCAATTGCAGGCCGTACTGTACTAAAACCTACGTGGAACCCTTCAAGACAAAGAAACGACTCAAGAAGAATTCAATGTTGTATAAAATGTGGCTAACTTCTTGCCTGCACTAAAACTTAACCGAAATACTCTAAATCTACTTAACTATAGAAAACAATCAAAAGAGAGAGAAGCTCCCGGAGAATCTGTTCCAACATACCTCAAACAACATCTTGGAGACATCGAGTCCGCGCTAGGTTGATGCTGCCGTGTTGACGCCCAGATTGATTCTAACCTAAGGTTCTCGAGGGGCATTACTTATACAATTACCTAAGGTCAATATCACTGTTACTAAATATGGAATTACAAGAACAAACGAATTTGAGGCTACATGAAACAGAGAATAATTATCGAGTTTGATTTCTACACTATGCCTAGAAAATATCAATCTGCCTGACTGAGCAGAGCAGACTCATTTAATAGATGCAAGAGCATCGTCAATTGACGTGCATGCGCCTACGGATACACAACCTACTACGGTCCGCTTCGTTCCTCAAATTTTGGGCGCTTTTCATTCAGTAAAAAGAGCACTTTAACACAACAAATAAATTATTTTTAAAAGTATTTTGTTAGCAATACCTAGTTAGCGTTATCGGATAGCTTGTCAGAATCCAGATGTATTTCCACTCTACTGTACATATGTGGTGTATCACGATCACCGTAGCAAATAGGCGCCTTTACCTTTGATATATCCACTTTATCCGAAGTAATAAAATTTCGTTATTTCCTTTCACGTCCACGATGTCCATTCAACAATAATTCTACTCTATAGCTGACATATTACTGCAGTCAGTGTAGATTGCTTAATGATCAGGAATTATGTATACTCGACATTTGTGGTCGACTGGACTGCAAAAGAAAGAGGTCACATGAAAATGATACTACCAAAGTCAGTTTGATCTTTATATCAATTTCTTCTCGAGATTGCAGCAGACAGAGACCAATTCTCAGAAGCCTAATTACGTTCGTTTCTCAAGATCATTTCAATATGATGACTATACAATCGCTGAACTGCGAAGATTAGTCTGACTCATGTAAATTTTACATTGCGTTGTTTTCCATTATCTTCTTTTTCTGTTCCAAATCGTTTCATTCAGTTTATATTTTAAGACTGTGAGACGAAGAATCATTTTGCCTGGTACACCAGCAGGAGAAACTCAAATCCTAGGCTATCATGTGGATAACTTTGACTATAAACATTATGTAGTATACGCCAATTGTTATACAAATGAGCTAAGCAACATGCGATGATGATTTTAACTTTACATTTTCTCTACATTGTGAGCTGCTGACAATTCCTAACTAGCTTTGTTGCAGCTTCATTCGAACTGAATTCAATAAGTTCTAACTACAATGTACATCTCCAAGACTCAGTTGTGGCTGAAGTCATTATTCAATATTTTATTGCGGCCTCGTTGAAATGACAAAGTCAAGATCGCAGATCGTGTTTGCTGCAGTTCCGGAGATGTCTCCCACTCAGTTCTTCTTCAAAGATCGCAGGCAAGATTAACATGCTAACGAATGTTGCTGCCAAGTATAAATTGGTATGAGGAAGCATCATGGAGTAGAACTTCATGTGAGTCATCTGCAAGGCTTTCGATCAAGCTGTCCGCTCTAGTACTGTGCTGTGCCTAGTGTTCATCGGGCAATGTTGCTACGCTGTCACGTAAGGTGTTGCGTTGTCGTAACGGAAACGCTGCATATGGAGACCATTTTCCATTCCAGCATTTTGGTCAACCAAAGATTGACTTGAATCTTTGTCTCCCAGGTCATCAGATCCTGACGATCGGCAACAGCAACAGCAACATGAAAGATGGCAAAGGCAGAACTGGTCCTTGAGTTTGCGCAATAGCTTCCACGTGGAATCGGCGAAAGCGAATACAAGAATCAAACCTCCCACCACAACTAGACTGTACAGATTGCTCTGAGACCTGGGTACGAGGACATCAGTGTAGCCAATGGTGGTAAAAGTGACGAAATAGAAGTAAAGTGCGTTGACAATGGACACGGGATGCTCATCGTAACGAGCGTCGACAACGCCCAGTGCCACATATCCAGACATGAGGAGGAGGGTTATGACGAACAGGTGCACTTCCATGTAGTAGACGGTACCTTTCCTGCTCAAACGACAGTGACAAAGTGCGACGCAGCACTCAATCGTACGTCGAATGAAGCGAGCCACGGTGAATAAATAGAACAACGTCAAAGGCATTGCCACGCAGCAGTAGATGCCGTAGAATATCTTGCCACCTTCGCTGCGAACAGTTTGACGACCGTAACCTGGCAAAGCACACACACACAAAGAATGACTATTGGGTAATTTCATTTAATCAGGTACTTTCGCTTAATCTCAGACAGTTGTCTAGCAACAAAGATTGTGCAGATCGCATGTTGCAATTTGAGCGAACTGTTTCTGATGTGTTGCAGAATGACTAATGAATACAAACACTAGTCGTTACGCAGGCGATAATTGATGAAAAGCATGCAATGAATTCTAGTAGGAACTTTTATTTCTGCACACCCTCCAGGAACAGTCGTTCAGTGAATTTCTACAGCAAGCTATATTGTCCGAGCGGCTTTCCTTGTTGCTTTGTCCATTGAAACACGCCCTACTTTAATACCCGCGAACGGGTGCAGTCTTTCTGGAGAACGTAAGCATGTGTGTTACAGATCGGTAGCAATGCCCATTCTGCTGAGATAAACAGTCCTGAGCTATGATATCATAACGTTTGATCTGTTGCCAGACAGTCTAGAGGTTGGACAAGAAACCTTTCATTATAAGAAGTCGGCTTATTGAAAAAATGCGGAATTAAAAATGACTTTAAAAAGAATGTACGCTATTCCATTAGACTTTGGAATCAACTGTGCGTTCCAAGTTCTCTGAAATCTCGTCTCATTCGAATGCTGGCAGGTGATAATTGCGTTTGTGGGTAGCGCAGCGCACCCTCTACACTCCAGCAATGGCAATCAACGATCCTTCTCTTTCTAGACGTGGAATTAGTTTCGTGAGCAAAACTATAAGGACGTCTTCTTTTTCAGTAAATGACCGTCAAAATCACAGGTCCTGGTTTAAGCCATGTTGTGGGATCGAACAAAGGCAGGGCGACAGATCTACACGCTCGATGAAGCATGAACGCTTTTGCAGATACGAGTGCAGGACAAACAGAAATTCTATACGCGCTTGCCTGCTACAAAAACGACCTGATTTTGGTCACTATCTTGAGAATTAAACAACATCATCAGTCGTCTAGTATTATATCTCTGTTTTAGATCTCTCGCTAATCGAATTTCTCTGTGATCGGCTCTCTCTTTGGATCGCTGTTGAATGGAGTAGCAATCAGATTATCCAGTAGAGCTTGGCGAATTGCCTTTACACGAAGCTGTTTTTACTATCGTCGGAAACAAGCGTTCATCTTCACACGCGAGCCTACAATTAAATATTAAATCGAACAGAAAGGTGTCGGTCTGTGATATATTTGTAAGCAATGACTCACCAACAGTAGTAAGTGTTAGAATGGTGAATGTCAACCACTCGCGACAGATGTCGACCACGGCTCGCCTCTCTTCGCGTCCGTGAGAATGCGAGACACCAAAGTGCGCAGCGAAACGCTCGTAGACCGCGGAGAATTGGTCATCCGTTACGTTCTTGTCCATAGAAGTCACCATATCTTGTCTAAGAGCTGTAGAATTCAAACCCCGAGTGACATGGTCGTTGGTAAAACATTCGACAAAAATGATATCTTGCTCCAGGTGAAGAAGCACAATGAATCCAAAGAGATAAAATATAACCAGCAACATTGTAAAGACCGTAAACATAAGACATCTGTGCCGGCGCGAACGATTTGTTCGAGTAGTGTTGTTGTTGTTGATTGTTTCTTCTGCTTGAGGAATCTCCTCCTCTTCATCTACTTTGTCTGCCATCTGTTCACGCAGGTTCTATGACCTAGCACTTTCTTCACTGCTACTTTCCTTCCGTTCACAGGCCGTCTGCGAGATTTCCTGATTCTACGATCTCTTTTCTGCCGGCAAGTATTGAATCTGCCCGCAACCGCAGCGCCTATGTCACGCAATGCGGCCGCCCGCGTGTCCTTCTGGTGGCTGCCCTATATCTGTCTTGCGTTTACAGCAGTAATGACGATCCAGGGTAAACCACTGTCAAAGTACCATGAAAACCATATACAGTTGGCGGTTGGCATTCGTTGTAGTTATGCCGAAACAGTCCTCGCAAACACGCGTTGGCATAGAAATCTTTCACCAATAGGATAGCAACAATGGTGAACAACTTGCGATCGTTCGCCTGTCTTCACCGCCAGCTATCTCTTCCAGCGAAAAGAACCAGCTTGTGCAGGATATGCCTTAGAAATACACTACATGCTGTACAATATGACAAAGCGATCAGCGCCACAAGGATTTACACATGCGCACTACAGCGCGAATTGCTATAGCGAAAAGGGAATGGGATTTTGCTTAAGAATTATGATGAGATGCGTTGTCAATTAGATAATTGATATGACATGGTTTTTCTTTGTTGCAAATCTTAGTCAAGCCTTCACGAAATTATGGCCGAGGCACATGTCAGGCGGCGAAGGACTGATCATACTGGATTCTATCCATTTGAACCACACAAGTCAAGTCAATGACGGCGGTAGCCAATACAAATACTCAAAGAAGGCACCCACGGTCAATCGCAGGTGAACGTGTGGTTAAACAGCGCTATTTTACGACTCAGAATAACTTGCGACTTTTTATAAAATATTTTACACACCTGATTTGGAAACTAGTTCTATTTCTCAAGACTTCGTTATTATTGTTTGAATATTGTGACGTATCGAGACCAATGACATTGGAGTTGAAATTACATCAACATTAATGTTCTTCAGTTTCTACTATAATCAGCGAAGATTATCACTTCTTTAAATCTTACTTTCGGTGGATATTCTCGATAACGTTCTCTACTTTTGGGAACGATAAAAATTCATTCAGAAACACGGTTTGTGATCTATACTGAATGAATGTGCTTGTTGCATTCAGCAGTCTTGGAGCAGATATTACAGTGCTGGCTCAAAATATCGAAGCTGGATATATATATTCTCAAAATTTCTCTCCAAGCGGTAGTGCAAAATCTCGAAGTTGGTTATTTACAAAATGACCTGATAGAAATTATAACATATAGCACGGTGTCTGATAGAAAATTGCAGCGATGGTACTATTAGGATCTGGAGTCAGGGAACAGCAGTCTACTCATCAATGCTGCTGTAAAAACCAGTATCATCCTAATAAGGACTGCCCCTTTTATATTTGCAAAACCGGCTTTCCATTATTATAAATCTCTTTACAATGGAAGTCTCATTAAGCTGATATATCAAAGCAGTGTTGAAGTTTAACATCGGTGAATAATGCCTGGAGAGTTAAAAGCTAGAAAGACATAGCACTATGAAGCTGACCAATTTTACAACAATATTTTGATGTCGTCATATGGTCTTCGCCTTCAAGATAAATTCAGCTGTTGTGACCACAATAAAGTTGAAACAGCGAAACTTCAATGACAATGGTGTAACCACATTGAGATGTTGCACCATCTTGCTAAGCTACTTATTTGCATAACCACCTGTCGACACACCAATCTCATGGATTTTCAATCAAAACAAAGACTGAAGAGCGCTGCGTTCAAGAGCTCATATGGCGAGGTTCAAGGAGTCAGAGACCAGCGGGTCATCGACGGAATAATGGTCAGGTTAAAATATTTCTTTGAAAATATTTCAAATAGTAAAGTTCCTTTTTCTTGACAGACGACAAAGCAGCTACAGTATTTGTTCGTAGTCCTGTAAGTCAAGCAAGAAGACTAGCATGCAAAGAAACGTGGTGCCACAACCACCCTAAACACATAGCTTTAAATGTCGATCCATAAAGCAGAGAAAGAATGCTCGTCAAGCGACAAAATAATAACGTTCAATACAGGACCACATAATGCTTGTTCTGCTCATTATCAAGACGCGGCATAAATAATATATATGTTGAAAATGAGCTCTTGTCAAACGAGGACCTAGCTGTTTCTGGTCAGGGGTAGATCCCTAAGAAGATTTTTGGGGGGCATGGCTGCAGCTGCTCCGTCTAATGGGTCTCTCCTAGACCCCAACTGGATAGTTTGAACCTTCGGCTCTCGGAAGCTCTTCTGGGTGCATTTATATGGTAAATAAAGCATCCATGTGAAGGGGCGATACTTTTACAGCCAGATTTGACATGGAACTTATCCATCTATAGCGCATCATTTTATTTCAACAAAGAGGGACGACGGTCTTGCCCTCTTCGTTTGGCGAATGTCTCTGCCGCGGGTGCTGCTTGAGAGAAATGCAATAGAGTGGTATATTGCTGTCTGTTAGTATAAGCTGTTGCTTGCATGGTGGATACGAAGTGATGCTGTTTTATGGAATGTTCGAAACTTTTTTAGCCACTCTATGATGATTACAGGTAAAGCAATAGCACTGTCACTGGTGAAAGATTCAATCACCCAACTTCTGTTACTGCAACTCATGGCTGTTTGGACCCAGTGAATGGTTGATAAAGAATGGCTGAAAGTGTTGACTTGAACGAAGTGGTTTTCAAGTCTCCAAATGTGCAATGTTTCTCACTATAGTTCAATCGTCATGCTTCACTTACTCAATGCAAGACTTTTCAAGATGCTTTCCCTTGATGCATTGGAGGCATCGTCCTTCTGCCTTGACGATTCTGCACCGGTCTCATCATTTAATCTTTGTGGATGATTCAGGCTGACGTGACTTCTTGTAAGTAGGAGTATCTTTGTTTCTTTTTTCATCATTTAATCTGTGTATCCAATAAGGTAATGCAAGCTTTTTTCATGGAATAGGTATAACATATAGAATAACAGATATAGAATTTCTCTCATGTTTTATCTTGTCCCTTGACGGCTACACCTTGAAACGAAGGATGTCGAGAAGGCACCCAGCTGTAATGCTACAGGCATTGGCGTATGCAGACGACTCTGCACTTCTGTCTGATAACTCAGATCAAGCACAAAGGCAACTTTATCGCTTCGAGATGATTTCACGAAAAGTCTGTATGCATCCGAACGCAACGAAAACTGCTGTCATGCACTTTGGAGACGACTCTGACGCTACGATATTCACCGCGTCAGGAAAAGCATTGGAAACTACGCAATCCTTTGTCTACCTTGGTTGCAGAGTGGAGGACAACCGCGCCGCCATCCAACACAGGCGACAACTAGCGTGTGTTGCTTGTCGCAAGCTTGACGATATCTGGACTAAAAACGCAAGCATCGCAGTCAAGTCAAAGTTATTCAGCGTGTGTGTGGAGTCAGTACTGATGTACTTTAGCTCATCGTGGAATCTACCTGCATCGCTGGCGAGCGAACTCGATGCCTCACATCGAGCTCTACTGCGGTATGCGATGTGTTATCGCTACCCATTGTCCATCGGAAGCTTCCAGCTATACGCCATGAGCAATAGTTTTCCTGCCAAACTGGGAGTTAAGCATCGTCGGCTCATGTTAATCGCCCAGCGGGCAAACTTATTCGATTCGTGGTTGAATACGCGTTGTTCGTCGACCAAACGGTCGATTTCGTATCGATATCACGTCGAATGTCGACCCAGTCAAGCAAGAGGTCGTTTTCGCGTCGAGGCCACGACCTGAATTCGACGATGCAATGTCAACAATCGAAATTTGGTTGACGTATCGACCATAACTCAACATTGGGGAATTTCGGATTTTCCCGCGCATGGTCCACACGACGAACCTGGTTTCGGGTGCCGCCATAGATATAGGAGACCTAGATCGCGTGCGAAGTCACGTGACGTGTTCTCACATGGAGGGGCATAATGGCCACCGGGTGAGGAAAATCGCGCGTTTTATTAGTTGCGTCAGTACGGCGTTTTACAGATTTCACGGCTACAAAATGCTCGCAGGGAGACATGCGTCAATGAAATACCGATTTTCATTGAAAACCAGAGAAGGATGATTGAAAAGAAGTTGTTGGAAGCTGAAAATGGTAAGTCAATGTTTTCTTTCTTCTTAAAATTATGAATAATGTGTTGAATTTTCATGCCAAAAATAAGGCCTTTGCCAATTGCCATGAATTCATGAATTGTTTCGTTCTCAGATTTAGATGAAGGTGTATAAGTATATTACAACAGTTGTGCCCTGTTAGTTATTGATTTTGAAGTGTATTTTCTTTATGGACACTTCTTTTTATTTACTTAGCTGTTGTTGAAATCAGAAAACTGGCTTTGAGGTATAGTTTGGATTTGGACGTGATGCGATGCAACTCAAGATGTGTCTCACCCACAGGCAATTGAGCAGCGATGTCTTTCTTTTATAAACTCAAGAAATTGTACAAAGCTATAATATCATATTTATTTCTGAATTGTTGCTAATTTACGATGAGGAATGCTAGAAAAGTAGGTCCTATCGGCGTTCAGTTCAGTTTAATAGTTTGCACAGTCAATGCAAATTGTTATTTCGCCAACCTATGATTCATCAAACTTAGATTTATATGTATCGCTTATTGAGAATTGTTCTTTGTTGAATGTTATGAAATGTCCATGATGTTGAACGTGTGGTTGTTTTATTTGTTCTTGATGCGGTAAAAGCAGTTTATGACATGCCTTGATAGTGCTTTTATTACTACGTTGTATCCTTTCGCCGTTCTTGCATACCGTGGTGGCGATATTTTTAGTATAGACTAAACACGATTGTAGCAGAGCAATACAAGTACGATAAGCACACACTTGTAGGCATATTGCACAGCTTAAGTCATCGCAAAATTGATATTTGACAGTCGCAAAATTGATTAGTTCAAAGTCGAATTTTCCGTAAAAGGGAGCAAACATTTGCTGGCCGTTTATACCCGTCGATAGCCGTGTTGTTAATTTGCCACTGCTGGTCTGCCTGTAGGGTGGTCTAGGGGGCAAAAGCAAAGTGATTACAAGAAAAATAGCTCTTGCATGCAGTAACAAAGTTTAATTGTCGCGCCAAAACATGCCCATTGTTTAGCAAAGCGTTCTCTTTCTTTGTGCAATCTGCAGTAGTAAAACGGTTAAATTGGTCTGACTCTTACCTATAGCTTAACTTAAATTCATGTAGAGCACCTCAAATGCACTAGCTTCAACGAAGCTAATGATAGACGGTTCTGGGAAGGCAAACTCCTGCAGCGTTTACAGTGGTAGCCTGCGTGCAGACTCACAGATTTGTTTCTCGGGTAAACTGTAGAGTCTGCGTAACGAAGAGCAATTTCGTGTATCGCTGACTCAGCAAAGGAGCTCTGTCTCGGCTCCACGCAGCGACCGCCACCCCACTTTGACAGCTCGCAGGGCAGTTGCTGATCGATCTCGTCGAAGCTGCACGGGTTTCAGAAGTA
>OFHS01003861.1:0-15534 GCA_900245855.1 Calvadosia cruxmelitensis | reverse complement strand
AATTATTAATTATAATACTATAATTACAGTAGAACAACAATGTACATTTATAAAAACTATACACTATTTAAAGTTAAAAATGTCAGATGATCCTCGTTGTTGCTAGTTGACATGGTGCACGGCATGGAGCTGATCTGGAGATTTTGCTTCAAGAAAAAGTCTGTCCAAGAAGGTTTTGGTGTTGCCTTGTCCTCTGTGGAGGGAGCTGAGCGACGCAAGGTCAACACTTTGTTGATAAGTTGTGATTCAGTCCTCAGTCCTTATAAATGTCCGGATTCGGGCGCGTTTGGCCTCTGACGTGTGCGGTGCCACAAAACGTGGCTTTGCTTGAATCGCATTCGTCCGTGCTCCTTTCTATGACGGTTAAATTAAACAATTGTTCTTGTTGTCAGTCAATTACATCTCAACACAATGGACGAAGCGCAGTCTCAATGCATGACGGGATACAATTTAGGCACGTGGTTTTGAGCTGAAATCTACAATTTTGACAGTAAAGAACAATCCCTGAAATTGACCATCATAGAAAGAGTACGGTTGATTGCGTTACAAACAAAGAAATTTCTGACGTCTTCATGCATCTGTGGCAGAGGTCAACTCACTTATATACCGACATGCAATGGGAATGCGCATGGCGGATTGCGCCTGGAATCGTCTGCATCCCGATTAGTTTTTTTCTGTCTTAATGTTCCCGACATCGAGCAAGCAACATACGGTCACATATCACTCTTCTGGAGATGGACCGATTTCATAATAATTACGATTCCGGATAACCTTTCGCATCGAATCTTTTACTATTAGATTGATTCGCTTTTCGCTATAGATGCCCCGGCTTTTGTTTTCTATATAGCGGGTCCTAGGGGATTCCTTGACTAATTCAGCACTTGCATTATTACATACGGGGGAGTACCCCCTTCCTTGTCACGGATCTTGCACTGTACATAAAACGGGTTCTACTTCAGCCCTCCTCCCTTTGAACGACGACTGTACCCAGAACGCCTTACTTGAGTGATGGTTCTTAGAAATTGTAGCTTGTGCTTTTGAATGTCCTTTGAAATCGATTCGCAGAATGAAAGGATGCCAAAGGGAAAGTTGTGTTGCGACAGCCATGACATCACTTGCACTTTCTGGAACAACAGTCGACTCGTCACGTAGATGATCAGATACCCCAGCTCTTGCCAATGCCTGAAATGAATCATTATCATAATTTGCGGTCACCTCTATAGAGCAGCCACATGTGTAGAAAGGCAACTCTTCGTAACCCTAAAATGAAACTTTCTATAGAAATCAGTCTGACAGAAAGGCCATCTGTCTATCAACGTCACCTTCCTCAGGTCCCAAATGTGACCATTATAGACAGGTTTCACTGTACAAGTGTAGTCAGAGTCAAGCCTACGATCACCCACCAAACCAAAAAGGAATGGCCTCTTAACATAGATAGTCGAATACAACGGGTAAATTATTATATTGCTTGGAGTCTACAGTTAGTGCCATCCTATGAGTCAAAAAGGCCTAAAGCTCAAGAAACATCATAAAAGAAAACAGGCGAGAGTTGCGATGGTCAGATTACTCGTATGCATAGTAAAGTACTTTACCTAAGGGGAACCTATATTGGGTTTTGAATAACCTGAAACTTACGACTCTGTTAAATAGTTCGCCACTTGACACGTTTGAAAACAATGTGTCCTTGAAGCTCACACGCAGCAAATGGATCGTCTACTTTTTCAGGTACGTTTAGTATCAGAAACGTTTCGATTAAGCTGCAAGTAACGGTAAAAGACTTTAGCTTATTTCTGGTCGCCAATTAAAATATGTTATAATAGCAAAACATTGCATCGCGTTGTTACAAATCACCTGCGTGACACTGAAAAAAGAAGAAGTTTCTAGACAAGAATTGTTTTCTTGTTTCAAGCATCAATTTTCTTAAAATGAGACTTGCTCTGTGCAAAACAATAGCAAAATCCATACTTGGCTTTGTAATTCACTATGAATCCAAAATCATGTGAAAATCATGTGAAATGGGAAGCACCATGTGAAGAGCCATGTGAAATTTCAAACACCACGTGAAAAACCATGTTAATTAGAAACCAGAGTGAAAAACCATGTGAAAAGGGCACTTTTCACTCGGCTTTTCACATGATTTTCACATGGTATCAGTTCATAGTGTATTTGTGGCTTACAGCGTGGACAAGTATGTTTTACTTGATTAAGAATAGTATTCCTTAAGATGAGAAATTTAGTTCTTAAAATGACAACAATACATTTTGCAGGGTAACCCTTGCACAGCTGTTAATCATAACCTCTCGTCAGATGAACATATCATCATGACTCTCGACAATTGAGCTCGACAACATCTGATAAAACGCAATCATGTTGACTGTCCGTGCACATTAGTATTGTGTAGCAATTGCTTGCTTGCTGTAAGCCATGTCTTTTTGTCAAGGTTCTTAGCAAGCACTTTGTTGCTAGAATATCTATTTCAAGCAAACTTTTGCTTAGACTGAGCAACATGTTATAGTCATAAAAAATTATAGTCTGACAGCTACTTACAAGCAGGAGTGGAATAACTTCAACAGAAGTTACGAAGTTACAAGCAATCGTTACTATTATATTACATTGAAGAGTAACTTCCGTTAATTTTTGGCCAGGATTACCAGTAACTTGAAACGATAACGATTTTACAAGAAATTTCGCATAATGCGGAACGAACACATTGCATGACGCCTAACATCACAGAGCAGCATCATGATTGGCTATTATTACGATATATTATCATTATTACCCTTTATTATGGTTTTCGAGCTATTTAACACTACAACCAAGAACAATGGACCAAGCTCAGCCCAAATGAACATCGGGATACAGGTATTTTCAGGCGCGTGGATACGAATTGTAATGAAGAATGTTGACAGCCAAAGAAAATAAATGGATTTGGCCATCATAACAAGAGATACGGACGAATGTATTGTACTATCGTATAATTTGACACAACATAATATTATGACCGGATATAAACACTGTTTAGAGTTAACACTAAGTATCATGATTATAAATAGCTGGTCCGACCTGCTAGGCAGCTTCAGCCAGCGTCGTATGCTGCGCATTGTTTCTCAGCTCAGCTACGGCTCCCAAGAGATTGAAATCGATCATCAATCATTCGAGTGCAATGGTTTGGGAAGGCAAGCACCGCGAATTCAAGGTGCCCATACCACAGCGATAATTTCGTCAAACTTGCGGAAAACATAGCTCGGTTTCAAGGCGACCTTTTTGAAAACGGCTCCGTTAGATTCTGCGCCAATTTTCATTGTTCAACTTTGTCCTGCTTTTATATAGCGTTGGCGCTGTGCGGTACGTTTCAAAAACCGTGCACAATCAGAGCCTTGTATCCCAGAGCTAGCCTCAAGTCCGTATTTGACTAATGAGTAACAGGTGCCGGCTTTTGAACAGACACACGGACAGACAAAACATAAATACAGAAGTTTGTGTAATATAGATGTAGAGATTCTATTGAATATGGCAAACTTGCAGTGACAGACAGAGACACTGAACAGTCCTACTGAAGTAAATCGAGAGTAAAACTAGAACACAGTTCGAGCAAAGTCTCCTCAAGACAGAATAACACGAGGAGGGCGTAACAACGAACATCCATAATGGGCCATCCTCATTTGCATAACTATGGCTTTTGATTAACTATTCTTACATAATTCAAAAGATTCTTATAATGATATGAAGGTATATCTCAAATGTGGGATTTGATGACCCAGGCTGTTCGTGGAAGCAGCATGCAAGAGTCTTGGAACATTCGACTGGTCACGAATTATTGGCAGGAATCTGTCAAACTCATGCTTGAAATTAGTTAGTAATCGTGCTGTTGGAATTTCGAATACGTCTGGATGCGTTTCCAACAATGACATTTCTGATGACACCACACGTGACAGAGGTCAAAACTAGCCATTGGTTCTGAGCTGCGCCGATTTATCATCCTCACAATTTTATCATATATAATCATTTATTCTATTATCATCATTTAATCATCTTATCATTTAATATATTGTTTCACAAACGTCTGTCTGTCTGTCTGTCTGTCTGTCTGTTCAAAATTCGGCACGGTATATGCGACCTGTTACTCATTAGCAAGCAAGGATTCGAAACACAGCGCCAAAGCTCCAACCAGGTCAAAGTTGAATAATACAAATCAGCGCAGAATCTAACGCAGCCGATTTTTCAAAAGCTTCCTTGAAGCCTCCTTATGTTTTCTGCAAGTTCAATGAAATTACCACTGTGGAACGTGCACTTTGAACTTGCTGTGCTCGAATGGTTTGAAAGGTCAATTTCAATCTCTTGGGAGCAGTATAGCCGAGCTAAAAACAATGCACAGTATACGACCATGGCCGAAACCGACCAGCTAGTTTAATTCAAAAGCGGTAAACAACAGTGGCTGGTTGCAATGTATTCCTCGCGACAAAGTGTCTAGACGCACAACTCGGAGAACGCCCATTTGGACGTCACAAAGTACAATTGTTGTCAATCAGTTGACATTTACAAATAGTTCTTTGACCATGACCTGCGTAAACATGCAAATAGTCTCATATTCAAGGCGTTATTTTGGCTAGACGGCGGGAGGAAAGTGATTTTCAATGACAGGTTGACATGAAATTCAACTTTGTCGCCTGACATCAAATTTCTAAACACCTGTTCTCTCTATGTCGCTCCATACGATCTCAACACGTACTGTTACGACGCAATCACGCAATAAAATCGTTAACATTTTAAAATATCAAACTGGAAGTATCCCAAATAACTAAAACAAGCGAGTGGCGAATAACTTAACAAGATATCAAGTTAGTAACCCATTTAGCGTACTTCACTATCAGTCAAACGAATTTAAATCCACTGTTGCAAGCTGCTACACAGCTTCGGCAAGCGTCATATGCTACGCATTGTCCTTCAGCTCAGTTACCGCTCTCAAAAGATTGAAATCGATCCTTCCCAACCGTTCATGCACAACGATTTACAAAGGCAAGCATAGTGAAATTGAGGCGCCCATTCCACAGAGGCAGTTTTGGAGAAAATTTAACTCAGTTTCAAGGCGGATTTTTTTAGAACGACTCCATTACATTCCTTACAAATTTGCAATATTCAACTTTGACCTGGTTTGAGCCATGATACTGGGAGACATACTTTCTTCAACCCTGACCACATCGCCTGCTCTCGCCCCCCGACACTCAATGACTCTTCGTGACAACTGTCGAACAACCCCGGCCCATAAAAAAACTAAAACTATACCGGGGCCTTATTCATGGACGGGGACTAAAGCATAGCCATAGACTAAACGTCTACTCTGGACAAAATTACTGAAATCTGTATAATGGGATTTGAGATGTAGTCCCGGACTACCCTTAAGTCCCGGACTACCCTTAAGTCCCGGTCCACGAATAGGGGCCCCTGGGCGGTATGTTTCGAAAACCGTATACAACCAGAGCCTTGTTTCATAGAGCTTGGAAAATCCTTAGCTGTTAGTGAGTAGCAGGTGCCGGGTTTTCAACAGATAGACACACAAACCGACAGACAGTTGCGTAATGTAGTGGTGGAGAGATATAAAGTTCAATCAATTTTGATTTCCAACTTCGTTGTGAATTTGTTGTAACAATGCCAACAGTTTTAGTATCCGTATAATATATATTCGTACTCGAAATAATTGCTCGTTATTACAGTACAATCAACAACTTCATTCAAATTTATGTTGCATCATATTCTACTGATAACAAAAACTAGAATACCCCTGCTGTCCCGGATAATGGAAAGATTGATTAGCGATGGTCACAAGACGAAATATACATACGCATGAAAGAGAGGCCAGAATATCAAGGAGCATGACAACGAGGCTGGGCACAACAGCATTTGCTTCTTACCTGACCGCGTCAACCGCCCCACCGCGGATTTTGGGGTCTATGCCACGGATTGAGTAGCCAGACAGGAATGAGCCATCGATACTGAAAACAACGGTTTCGACGCCTGACGGTAACATGGCCAACGTACAAGCGACACTGCTGTGGTCACCTCTATCAAAAACAAAACAAAACAACCTCAACAAATGCAGTACAGTGAAACCTGTGTATAAAGGTCACCTTTGGGACTGGACGAAAATGACCTTTATAAACAGATGGCCTTTCTGTCCAGGTTGATTTCTATAGAATATCGAAACAATAACTATCATCCGATGATTCTTGGCGGCCTCGTCGCGATCATTAATTCGAGGTCGACATGTCGAATGAAACTGATGACTCATTGTCGCAATGACTTTGAATAGGCTAGCGTTGATAAGCTGAATTCGTGCCGGTTGTCTCATGAATACTTTTGATTGGCCAGCACATTAATTAGTCAGGCGATTTCGTGGCCTCTCTTGCTATCCAGATCAGGAGAATTTCACCTTCCCAGTTCACGCAATAATGTGTAACCAGGAATGTAGAGTGTACAGTCTCGCTGAACGCGATCTTATCTAAACTAGGCCTTTCAAGGGCCTTATCCATGGACCGGGACTACAGCATAGTGCGAGAATAAACGTCTGGTCTTGACTAAGTTGCTGAAATCTGTATATGGAACTTGAGATTTAGTCCCGGACTACCCTTGAGTCCCGGTCCATGAATAAGGTCCCAGGTCTAAATGTTAAGGACCTACCTCACGACCAATTCTGTTGAATAGACACCAGGCCCTTGCATGACCTCCGATGGGAGTTTGAACTTCAGCCGACCATTAGAGTCAGTAAGCTGAGTACAAATTAGCTTCCAGTCTTCGAGTCCTTGTCGCGATACGAACATGTCGACCTACAAAGGGCAACAAAAGGATCTATTTCTAGAGGGAATATATATTCACACTGCTATGAGGATCGTACGACTTGTTGCTGCGATTACGAAAACTTGCGCAGCATTGGGATCAGAGTACAGGTCGGTTCGTCTGCAATTTGTCACGGGAAACAATGAAAGAATAGATGTGCCGGATTTCGTTTGGTTAGCGTACAAAAAGCACACTCGCACAAGAAACGCAACAGAGTCACGAATTGTCGCACGAAAATCGTACATCATATCACAAGAAATTGTATCTAATGAACTGCAGTAGATCGAGGGGACAAACATCCTAGCAAAAAACACCAGAACTTACTAGTTCTCCTGATAACGATGCAACGTCGACCGGACCATAGACGAATTTGGCAGCAACAGTTGGTGTGTCACTCCAGCCGCAAAGGACATCATTTGCACGATGGTTGGGATAAAGATTCTGAAAGAGTAAAACAAACAAACACTATCATGCTTGCGGGTACAACGCATCACTATGAATAGAAATGTAAAAATATGTGAAAACCATGCGACGATAATTAGAGCGCTTCACAAATAGACCATTTTCACAAGCTACCATTTTGGAAAAGGAAAGTGCATTATGGGAAAGGTTGATGTCTCTGATTTCGGAATACGGAGAAAGTTGGATTTGATACTGATGCAGATTTCTTCAAGATGTGCTACTTTGCTGAAACATATGATTTTCGTTAATATTCTGGGTCAGAAACCTAGCTTCTTTGCGACTTCAGGCACTCAACTTTCCCAACAATGCACTGGTTTTTCCCATAATGGTAGCTAACGAAAAAGGTCCATTGTATCATTATGATTATTATCACACGCTGCAAGCCTTAGAGTAAAACAAAACAAAACAAAATAGTGTTGTAGTCAGCGCGCATTCAGTGTAACGTTTACAGCAATACCTTTATCTTCAGAGTCGTTCTTCGTTTCTGCCATTTCTCCTTTGGCATGACAGGCAAACAGCCTTTGCCTTCGCTAGAGGCGTAGCTACCAACGCCACGATACCGTTTATCCAGAATCTGAAAAGTATATAGTGGAGTTACTTCCAATGGTCAAGTGTACCGAGATTCGCTACTACACAAACATATAAACACGAACGCATCTACAGACGGACTAGCAGGCAAGCACAGACAGACAGATAAACAGACAGACAGACAGACAGACAGACAGACAGACAGACAGATAGACAGCTCCAAGCTCCGATTTGGTGGCCAACAGTAACCAGCCACAGTTATTCACAAGCTGTGCTCGGCATTTTGCGAAATCTCAACTGTCGTGAACAATCTTGTTAATTAATTATTCTTTATATTCTACCTGTAAATTGTATCATAGACGTCACGAAACGTACACAATTACCTTAGTCATAATCTCAAACATGTATCTCGCTTGTAGACATCCACTAAATGTTGTATTTCTCTGTTTATATGTCTCGAAATATATCTACTATCAATCAATTAATACTATCAGGCAGATAGACAGACAGACAGACTTGCTGGTTGTCGCATTACGTAATAAACCTCCCACATCACATTCGTGTTAGCCTCGTATCCCTGTAAGTAATGAATGAACCTTTTAGTCTCGTTTCTGTATCTAGCTTGAATGAAGTATTCTGAAAGAGGTTATTTGCTTTCCTCTCGTTACCATTCTCCTGTCAATCAATATGTTCATTAATATCATATACGCTATTGTCTTGTAAATTATTCTGCATAATTACTGTATCTATAAATTGACTTGATATGTTGAAATATATCAGATGCTCCTGGATGGACAGAACGCAATGTGTCATTACACAGAGTCCCTCGTCGTCTGTGTGATACGACACTGATGTTAAATAAATTTGTGAACAACCTTGTGGATGTCCCTAAAGACAAACTTGTCGTTATCGGTAAATCAAACAGACAGACAGACAGAGAGACAGTCAATCACTACGAATCCAATGAACTCATTCAATCTGGACGCCTTGATTTTCAAAATTCCACAAACCTGCCACAGGACGAAGGCCATTAGGTCACGCGACTCCCAATAGCTGTTGTAACATAACTGTGTCAGAATGTTTTTTGGAAAGTGTTGGAGTCCATCGGGACACGGCAAGGTGTAGTCGACGCGTTTGCTGCCCCACGGCAACGAACCTAACGAAAGAACACCACACACAAGGACACCATCATAACGAGGTTGATCGCAAAGAGTCAACTGACACGAAACGAAGACACAACGAAATACGTTTAACCAACTCAGCTGGAATAACAGTAGCACGAAGAATCAACGATTGGATATTTACTATCCTGTTCGTCAGCACAAGCTGTCGTAGAAATTTTGAAATTCTATAATTCTGTAATCGGGTCTCTTCCGTGTACAATTAGCCAAGATTAGTCTCAATATATTTCACGATGCATAATAGTTTCCACTCTGCCAAGTAGTATCATCAGAAATAACGTTGCTTGTAAATAGTCCTTTACAGCTCACAACATGAGCCTGTAAAGGCCCGGGACCTTATTCATAGACCGGGACTAAAACGTAGTCCGAGACTAAACTTCCATTCTTGGACTAAATTGCTAAAATCTGTATATTGAACTTGAGATTTACAGTAGCCCTGGCCTACGTTTTGGTCCCGGTCCATGAATAAGGTCCCGGGATCCCACGTGTACTGCACTTTATAAACTTGGTGCATTCCCTTGCAAAGATTGTACAAACAAACATACTAGTACAGTGCTGTACATGTAAACAACAACAACAACAATAACAATAACAACAACAACAACAACAACAACAACAACAACAACAACAACAACAACAACAACAACAACAACAACAACAGCAACAACAACAACAATATGCGACAAGACAAAAAGAGCTGTTTCTTCACCGTAGTCGCTGCGTGTTTCCAATTCGCTGGCGTTGGACGCTTTCCTTGAGTGAGTGCCTTCTTCGTTGGGACATATGCGTTCGCTGGGACTGTGAGGACTCGAAACGTCGTTTGTCGATCCATCAAATGATGTCATGAAATAACTCGCTGCTCCTACATCGTATAGTAGTTTCTGCGAAAAGGGAAACGTTTGGTATCGTGGAATTTTAGCAGGTGCGACGCCTTTGAAACCCATATCGATGATCGGTTCTAGTCGCGTGGCAACAGGATCGAAGGGTTGAAAGATGTTGTAGACTTGCGTGCACAGCGGACGAACAATTTCAGCTAAAAACAACAAGACGGCGAAATGATTCACAAAGAGCGAACGCATTGTAGATAGGGCAAGCGACATAATCGGATGCTCTCTCTTGAATATAGAAAAAATATGGACATAAATTTGTAAAAACTAAATATAAGAATGCTGAAACCGTCAGATGTCAGGTTTATTGGACAGATCCTTCAAACAACGCGCATCACTGTTGCCTTGGTATCAAATAATAGTCTCAGTGGCAAGGTATGTTTTCGTATTTGCTTGTTCTCTATACGAATGGGTGCAGAGGATCGCCAGGTAGGCACCTTGTCTATAGGTGACATGGAATAACCCGACCAGACAAACATTATGCTGCAGTGTTTGTAGTAAAGAGAGACGTAAATAGCAAACAATTTAGACTTGTGCTCAACAAGCGTATAGTGCAACATCGGTCAACCAAACGTAGATACTATTTGGTATTAATTTTCTGCACGTTATTTTTCCTTCCATCTATTTGTTTTTCTATCTGTTTGTTTGTTTGCAACATCGTACGCAATTTGCCATCATTATCACCAATAAACAAACAACACTAAGCAATAACTGATCGTAATGCTTGTAAAAGTCTCTAAGAACTATGCTTATTTAAACGCTGGCCGAGTGTAAACGACTCGAGTCTGACTTCTTCTAACTGAGAATGACAGAATTCACTTCACTGTTAATGCTTTTGAATTAATGCAAGTTGTCAGCTTCAAGACCTACCCCTTCCTACGTTGAAACATCACACTTATTCTAAAGGAAGCTCGTTTCAAACCTTAAAATTTACAGAAAAACACAACAGTTCGTCACAACACTTACCGCATTTGTCTTGCATCAGGGTCTTAGAAATCGTCAGACCAATCGGTGAACCGACGACGAACAAATCCGATACGTGAAAATTAAAAGCCGACAGACCACGCGACGAGTGTTTCCGACGAGTCAACGACGAAGTCCGACAATTGTCGACCGACGACAAACCCTCAAGTGAGATACTCTTTCTCGGGTGGCTTGACAACCGAGGGGTTGGAACACTCAAAGCCGCCTCAAAATCGGGTCTTCCCATAGACCTTTCCGTTGCTAGGGGCGACGGTGTACTGGAGGAACATAGAATGCTGTCCAGGCGATCTTCGTCGCACGTTAAAGCACTGTGGACCAGGAGCGAACCAATAGCGTCAGCCAACACGCAAACCTATAAGATAAACACAACAAACGAACAACAGTGAGGCAATGTGAATTGCATTTTGATCCTACCCCAGCCGTCTGCGCATGCGAAGATAGATTTAACTCAACTGTATCCAAAATCGCATTGGCGAAATGAAAGCTGTCTCTACAAGGTGAACTACTACGGACCAAAATATATTTTTATCAGCCATCAATTAGAATTGTAAATGGAAAATTCTCCAGGCATGATTTTTCAGAGGAGGCGAATATAAAGGCAAGACGGTTGATTTACTAACTGCCGTTACGGTTAAATGCGGATGGGAGGAAGCGCTTTCCGTTCAAGATCAAATCAATTGCAAATTCATTAACGGTTACGGTGTTTGTCACTTCTCATGCTAAGCCTTGAGATAGGTGAACCACACGTGGTCTGTATCTGTTTAACGGGGTCTAAGGTATATGCTGTCTTCCAATCATGAGACAATGATAATTGTAAGTACTAAAAATAGGCTTTCATCCCGATACAATATAACTTTTTTCCGCTAGGATGTCTATGATTGACAGGTGAGCAAAACACCAGCACAGAGAGAGGACTTGAAAATTATCTGTCTTACGTTAAAACGAGGCTAAACCTAACACGAGGCTTTCGGGAAAATATGTACAGGAAGTCACTTCTTCTTTGGTGTAATTCGCACGAAATGGTGTGTCTGGCCATCCATGGCGAGTCTGACTGTAACGCCGACAGATCACGGCGTCAGCAATAATTGCTAAAAATAATGTGACAGCTGCGCCTGCGCGACCATTAAATTTCATGCTAACCTCGACCCCAGATCCAATGTCCTGCATTGGCTTGGCAAATCGGTTGTACACCTCGTTGGCAGACGATGTCATTTGGCGAACGGCGCCTTGAAAGTTGACTGACGATGTGACAAACAGAGGCACAGCAGATACGGGGAACTCAGCCGGCAGCCATGACGAGTCATTTGATGAATAACCTGTCCAAAGGAAAACGACAAACAAGTGATTTAATCACAATTAAAAACCAGCACAGGGCAAACTGCTTCATTCAGAAATTTTCACAATCAAAATGTTTACAAAAAAAATAATGTTTCATATATTGACTTAAAAATTGAGTCTCCCGAACAAACAAGCAGATTTGTGCTTTTAAGGGATGACCCATGATCATATCATGTAATCGTATTGCCTTGTTGTTACCCATTTCTGTAATCAATTGTGTTGTATTTTGTTCGCTATGATATGGTCTAAATATATACTGATACTCATAAATGCAATATGCTAGTACTGTGTGACCTTGTATATATCCGAGGTGCATATAAGGGGCGTAAACTTTATCAGTTTTCAATACTTGCTGGTGCTTTAGTTTTGGATTTACGACGTGTAGCCAAAAGAGACTCGAATTTGGTGACTATCGTCATATTAGACGTATTTACAATCATGCTCCATTGTGGATTTCCAGCCTCAAACTCAAATCGCATCATATTTTATGCACCTATGGCTGAATATGGACTGAATATTGCTGAACAACGGCACGATGAAAATGAGTATAAACAAGAAGGAATAAAGAAAGAAGATAAATAAAAACTATAATCAACGAACATACTTCGCCACTTTTAAAGATTTTCACTATCTACGTTAAAATTGAATGTTTGAACACATTGCGGGACGTGTTTCAGATGAGAAGGAAGAATATACACTGATTTTCATCATCTAGGTTAAATTTGGATTTCCGAACAATTTACGGGACGTGTTTCCACAGACAAGGAATTGCATACATTTACTTCATCATCTAGGTTAAATTTGAATTTCCAAACATTTTGCTGGACATGTTTCAGCAGACAAGGAATTATATACATAATGCAAGTTGAACAAAGGAATATTTGATTAAATGACGGGTATCGGATAGTACCGCAAAGCCATAACATTGACTGTCTTAAGCGACCACCTGCGTCGGGAGACCATTTCTCACTGGCCCATTGGGTAATCGACAAGTTTCACAGCATATTAAGCGTCGAGAACTGTGTCACAATTTTCTCAATGCCACATAGAGGACGTCCCTACAAGATTGAATCTTACTCCCACCGTTCTACAACTCCTCAGAAATATGTTTTGATTATTTTCATTGGTGGCAATGCAGTTGAGCGGTATTTCAGACCACAGTCAATTGCCCTAATAATATCGAACTGACTTACCTCTGTCGCCGTTATTAATGCTGATGGTTCGAAGAATATCTATGATGTCTGGACAGACAGACGGACAATTGACAAATCGCATCGTTACTTCTCTTGTATCGGGATAAAGTAGATTACAGATCTGCTTGAAAACAAGTTCGAGTGTTCTGAAATCTTTCATTTTAACGTCTGGTTCTTTGTCCATGTCTAGCACGCTTCCACCGAAGATGACAAGAAGGAGAACTGGTTGCGCGGGGTCGCCATTTGGATGCAGTTCAGCATGCTGTCCAAGCAAAAAATACCAACATCATTACAGAGCACACTTCGACATATTAAAATGACGAATATATGTCATTTCATTTTCATTGTAAATTAAACAAATTCTAGACAATAATATTTCTCTTGCTTCATGTATCAATTTTCTTACAGTGAGACCTGGTCTGTGGAAGAACAATACAAATATTCACATTTGGCTGAGCAATGTCTGGCTTACAGCATGAAGTCTTTTGCTTTCTAGATTTAACGATAAAATTCCTTGAAATGACAAACGAGAAATTTTGTTCTTAAAATGGGAACACTATTGTTTGCAGTGTAGAGCAAATATCTTTTACAATATTTAACCACAGAAAAGTCGTCACATTTGTAAACTATTAAAAAGATGAAAATGCACGTTCAGGTTAATTTCAGTTGATTCATATTTCGTTTTAAATTGGATACAGTGAAACCTCGTTAATATCACTATGATTTTCCAGTCAAAAATCGTGATAATAAGCGGGTCGTGATATTAAGCGGGTACAAACAGTTGATTCAGACAGATCTTGGTTCTCAGACTGAAGTGATATTAAGCGGGTTGTGACATTAACCGATATGATATTAACGGGGTTACACTGTAATTTAGAAAATATTTCTCGGAAACCAACAGTACTGCCCACTACAGTATAACCCATTTAAGCGCAATTCGGATAAGCACAAAACTCGTTTATCTGCAAACAACTTGCTGAGTATAGATTGTACTGCATACAAACTCTCTTAATCGATTCCTGACAAGAGCAAATCGAGTAAGAGCAAAACCCGCTTATCTGCAATTCAAGCAGAATGACTTATGTGCTTACTTTTCATTGTTGTAAATATCTTCATTTTTTGGCATATTGCTTGACATTAACCCTTGTCCTGCTATTGACGTGTATACACGTTTTCAAAGCAAATCAAAAGTAGCAACACATAACCAATCAGATAGTTAGTCCTTAGCAAGCAACCAATCAGCAATTGGCGAAGCGACTTCAAGTCTTCATTTAAATAGTTTTACAAGCAGGACAGGGGTTTGTTTTCTATCTTGTTTTGCATGAACCTATTGCTTTGAAAGTTCCTTTTTCGTCAATTTCGGATATGCACAATTTCGGGTAAGAGCAAAAGATATTGTTGGCAAATTACGTTTGCGTGTGGGTTTCACTGTATTCTATGCATTCTTGTGTTCATACTGCTATGCTGGGTACAACTTATGCGGGGCAGCTTACACATGCAGGCATATGGTATTTAAATGTCTCACATTATGTAACATTTAAAATGGAGACTATGGAATCTGACAGGTTTCAAATGGCACAGTGGACACTATCCATTCTATCAATATTTCTAAAAGTGAGATCTGAAACTTACATGAGACGGCCCAAGATCAAGCATCTGAAATTCGTATTCCTTTTTGCTATTTTCATCTTGGGAAGTATGTCCTTCGTCATCCTCAAACCATTCTGTCATGGAAAACATAACAAACGAACAAACATTCAAACCCTGCAATCATTGACGGCCTTCCTGAGGGTTCATGCCGCTTTCCGGGCGGCCAGAAGCTGAGGTGGATAGCTGCACTCAAACGTTGGTCTGGCTGGTCTTCATCCGTGTTGGTCGATGCCTCCGCCGATCGTTTAAATTTGACGAAGAAGGGCAGGACCAGCTCAATGGTCCTGCGCAGTAGCAAGAATGGTGGCCGGAAAAGCGCCCTGGGCATGCACCGCTGATGATGATGACATGTGGTCACTCAAGACAAGTGGTCATTCAAGACAGGTGGTCATTTAAGACAGGTGGTCATTCAATACAGGTAGTCACACAAGACAGATGGTCACTTAAGACAGGTGGTCACTCAATATGGGTAGCCACACA
>OFHS01003860.1:0-15538 GCA_900245855.1 Calvadosia cruxmelitensis | reverse complement strand
TGTTTCCTTCTTCTAATAAATGTCGCTGCTCGAACTAGCACGTGTGTTCTCTTCTCGCACGCTAAAGTATAAAGGCCACTCTTCATAACCCCAAAGTGACTTTTTATAGAAATCAATCTGGACAGAAAGACCACCTGTCTAAAAGGTCATTTCCTCATGTCCCAAATTTCCTCTTGTCCTATATTTAGACAGGTTTCATTGTAGCTCTGTTTCTTTTTTTTTGTCCAGGTCAATATCAAAACAACCCAAGAAACATCGCCAGCAACGGAGAACAACAGCGTCATATCCAGCAAACTTCAAACGTCACTACATCAAATTTCAATAGTTACGGTGGTCAATGTTCTGGACAACCACCAGCACATTGCCACCCACTCCAGGGACCACCCCCTCCGTTTTACCCACCTTTTCCACCCCCTTTCTTCTTCCCACCTCAAGGATTTCCGTCACCACCTCACCTACCACCACCTCCACCACCATCGTTATCAGAAATGAACTATTTCCATCAAAATCCACCAAATTTTCCAAACCGATAAGTTTTAATGGAATGTACAATACAATTGCCCAATGGTCATCACATCCTGTGCTTCGTTACCTTATAATACTTTTCAAAGTACGTCTATTTTGTAGATAAGTGGGACAGCAGCAGTTTATATCCGTGTAACAGGTTTAAAGCATCTACCCGAATTGTATTTTAAAATACTAGAAAGAGAGAGACATGTAGGCTTGTGCTACGATGACGGTGTCGCCCGCACATGACGACACCCCTTGGCAGAACACCACATGAATCGACGGCAAGACAGAATCAAGACGGCCGGATGATGATCTGTTGCATTGTGGTGAACATTTAGCGCCAGTGGGCAAACTGGTTGCCAGGTTTAACGTGTCAGGATCATCCACTGCGACCGGGTGCAAGTACAGTGAATTATCTGACGGACGCCTCCCCCCATAGACCTAATATCGTTGTACTGTCACCATGTAGGCTTGTAAGAGAGAGAGCGAGCTGTTTATCTGTTACTACTGCCAGAATATCAGAATATTGAAGTCTTGTTTTCTGTTGTTTAATATACTGCTGTGGTTTATCGTCACGTTAAATTTTATCTTTTAAATGCATCATGCGATTTGTTACCATCAAACGTGCACTTGTTAGTTGCGGCACAAAGTCTCATTATTAGCAACATCAGTGGCAACAAAATTGTCATCTTGGCGAGACCGTGCCCTTGTTGATGCGTGTTGCAGCAATTCTCGTTTCACAATATATTATTAGGATTATTCTTACCTCGTTTTATACCTCCTCAGATAATATCCCATTTTGCTTAATATGCAGCTATTTATCCTCGCATTTCATGCGACACTACTTGCTTCTTTTCCTGCCTTGTGATGTTTCGGATCATTACAGAACTTGTTGCATTGCTGGACCCAGGCAACTTTTCAACTGTTGGTCAGCTAGGGTCAGTGGTTTATTGTTACTGTTACAGAAAATCTAATGCTAATCTCTATCAATCAATTATTCTGTTAATATCCCATTTCACTTACGGGTTACGCACGTCATTTGCATTGATTCACTCTGCACACCTCTGCCTTCGTGGTTCCAGATGCTTCCGAGGAAACTCAAACTGCCATCGCCCGTTAACATTGATGAAGCCGAAATTGTTTCATGTCGGCTCAATTGCCTAGTTGAATGAAATTCGTTATATGTTAATTGCTTGTTAATTGTTTTTAATCATAGTTTTAGGTGTAGGCACCGTTTTGATAATTATGTAAATTACAATAGACATGTAAATAATTCACGCATATGATACCTTGTATTTCACTTTATATTTCACTTTTGATCTGCACGGAGCTAGGGATAGCGAATTTGACTGTTGTTCATTGCTTTTACATTACAACCTGGATCAGTTATAGTATCTCCGTTTCAAATGCAGGTTGCAACTAATAAGACTAACTGTCTAAACTAATATCTTTTTGTGAACAGCAGACCAATGGCCTTAAATACGAAGCAAGACACCTCAAAGATTTTTAATGTACAACCTTTATTTCAGAAAGTTCACAAAATTGCAGTCAATTGGCCACAGATTATGCCGACTTTCCCTTGCTGCTTTGCTGAGCTTTCAAAACACGAACAACAATTTTCTGTTCTTCAATTAAAAAGGCTCGAATAATCCTTTCTCGAACACAGCTAGCGCAGCGTGATCCTCCGTAAGCACGAGAAACGTTCTTCTTCGGCTTGGACAAACGTGGCAGCTTTTCTGGTCGAACAGCAGGTATCTAAAATGACAACGATCGATGTATGACATTACTCAAATACAATATGAAAACGAGTCAAACAAATTGCTCAAGCCAGCATCTTCGTTACTCACAGTTAGAACACTGGCACAGAATACAAATTCTGACCCTTACACCTCCCACAGATTCCTGAATCTTAAGGCAAAGTTATTTGTTAGGATGTCTTACAAGGCCCTTCCCTTTGTAAAACTCCAACAATAGTTTAGAACTAAACCCATATTCTCATACTCTAAAGTCTGGCAGCTTGCATAATATACGATCAACTCAAGGTGCTAATAATGCACATCCTGCCTCTTGCAATTTCTGATAGAGTCAAAGTAATAAAGTGAAACCGGCATCAAGTAATCTAATGACCTGCTACAAGGACCATACCATAACAAAGCCTAAGTCAACATTATGTGCAATTACTTCATATTTCTTTACTAAAATTCAAAAAGGGTTTGTATGATCAATAAATTGACAGGACATGGGTTTTTTAAGTACTGTATTATCAAAGCCACGTGATCTGGGCTTGAAATACGTGGTAACCAATCAGAATCAGACGTGTACCCGTCCAATTATCCTTGTTTATCAATTAGTTAGTAATTACTGTACCAATATGACTTAACGATTTGCACATTGACATGTACTACTTATTAAAAAGAGACACTGCATTGCCTCGCTGAGTTCAACTAGTTCCTGATTGAGGTCTACAGCTTGTCAGTGCCGTTGGCACCCATAAAAATCACTGTTCTTTCTGCGAGAAAAGCTCCCGCTGTAAATGCTGTGAGAAAGGTCGATTTGCCATTAAAAAGCCGTCAAGCTTCGTGCCAACGACGGCTGATATCACAAAGTAGGGATGGGTCTTCTGTCACGTGACCCTGCCGGCAATCAATATGCTAAAAACCCTCTATGGTCAAATACCGCACCCACTGAGATTAATAAGATTTTAATAAAATAAAATGTCTCCATCACATGGTATATCACAGAATGTTCTACTAACCCCTCTTAATTTCAACTTGCAGTCGCCGCATTTTGGGACTTTGCCTGGCTTTTTCGTGTACAAGTAAACCAAACGACCACCTGGAAAAGAAGTTGTGAAGCTTCAAAAACAGAACTGTTCCTTCCAAACAGAAGAGAAGCACACTGCAGAACACAACAACAACAACACAATTGTATCTCTTTCAATTCTTGACAAGTAAATAATTACAGAATCCAGCAATGGTGTAAGTCATGGGCAACAACCCCTCATCAGCTAGTTACAAAATACATATTAGATAATGAGAAGTTATATATGCAAAAAAAACAAGGAAATACCTGGAGTTTTGGATCTTCATTGATGAAGCAGCAAAGGAAAGAAAAAAGACACATGTCAGTCGACAACAAACAACACATCACTACCCTAAGTACGATAATTATGGAGACGTTAGGCCTATCATAGTTTGGTTGGTCTGAGGCCACGCATTAATAACAATGAAATCCTTATCCGATGCAGCATCATACGGTCAAATAAGTATTTGAGACAAATATTTCTATCATTGCCAGTGTTTTTTTTTACAATTGCACAAGTTGCATAGTTCGTATTTGAAAGTAGGTAGGCTTAATGGGTCAATCGTAGTAAGCTCATACATCCAACAACTACCACGATCTCCAAATCAAGTTAATAAACCAAACCATGCATCAACATGTATCTTTACAGGGATCTTCATATATCTGCTTATACACCAGACAGTGTTAGCCAACCCCGATGCGCGAAGATTCTAAATAATCGTTTCGAAACACGATGTATTGCAATCACATTGACTGTAACAAATCTTGAGTCAGGTCTTACATTCTGCGTCGGTTAGATCTTGTGTTGTACGACAAACGCCGACGAAGAACAAGACGAGCAGCCATCTATAATATAATTCATAGACTTGGTATTACCAAAATGTAATTGACCACGTAAAAGAACGTATGATGGCAAGATTCTTAAAGGATTTAAAATTCTATTTAGTTTTATCTCACCTTACTTCGGTGTTTATGTTTCAAAGAGGGTTTTCACCGTGGGACGCGCAGCTTTGGAATAAAATGGACTGGGTCCGAACATGGCGACCATCTTGCGAGATAAGCGAACCAAAATTGGCTTCGGTTAAAAGGAATCCTAATGTGTTTGTACTGTAAATGTATTCCCGGTTGATATCACCTCGGTTAATATCACGATCCGCTTAATATCACTTCACTTTGAGAACCAATCTCTGTCAGAATCAACTATTTAACCCACTTGATATCACAAACCACATATTATCACGAATTTTGGTTTTTGCTTTGTTGAAAACAATGATGATATTAACGAGGTTAAACTGTGTACATAAAATAAGTAAATATATAAATATAATAATAAATATTAATGTAGTAAATATTCTATTCTTGGCAGGTAATTATAGATCCTCTTCGAACAGGGCAAGATGAGTTGTGCGGCGATGGCCACCAACACGGTACGGCTCACTGGGAACGTTTGACAGTATCATTGCCAGTGGTGTGTCGGGGTCCAGTGCGCGAAGCGGCTTCCGGGGCACCCTCGCCGGTGGCGAAATTCTTTTTTTGGGAGGGTAGGTGTGTACCTATAACTCTAGAGTTATTTCTCCACGCAAAGAGCATTTCAACGGCATATAAACAATGCTGTATGCTGCAATATTTGCTGCAGTAAATCCATCGTTTGCGTTCGATGATTGGATGAGCCAGAGTCATGAAATAATAATTGAGAGAGTCATAGGGGTATATATTATGGACGGTGTTATTCATGGGAACAACCCGTTCTTCTTCTTGCGGGTACAGCGTTGACAAATTGATTTATACAGTTTACGGTTACATGCAACAGACATATCACTACCATTGAAATCACGATACAACAAATCACTAAACGAAACACGGTCTGTCCAAAGCTGGGACCAAGCAGCCCCGACGGCTTCCAGTCCAACAGATCGTGTAACGGTTGGGGCGTTGTGTCCTTCGAGCGAATGATGTGCCCGACAAAGCGCAATCTCCTCTCTTGTACGATCGCACAAGCAGATGGGGTCATTGCTCTGAGCTGCTCAGTCGACAAAGTATCTGCAGGCCAATGACAACCAAGAGCATGACGGAGCATTGCGTCGTAAGATTGGTTTAAACGAGTTGCAATTGACTCTGACAATACCCACGGTTCAGAATCATAAAGAAATATATAAGCTCGATAGTGTGACGAAGCAGATCCAGCTTCATCTCTGATCCAGCAGCCGACGACCACAGCCGGTTCAAGGGCTTGAGAGCGGGCCAGGTCAGACCACGGCGTGAATCAATATTACCACCAGTCGATGGTAGGACGCTGCCCAAGTGCTTGAACGACTGGACCCGACCGATCGGACCAGAAGACGTAGACAGCTACATCTGCTCGGAGCTTGTGGCTAAGAATTTCGTTTTGGCTGAGTTAATTTTCAAGTCAACTGTGTCACCGACACTTTCTAAGTCGCTGAGCATCTCCTGAGCACTGAGCAGTAACCAGATCATCCGAAATGATTGAAATGTCATCCACATAGTCTAAGCCTGCCAGCTTCTTCTCGGGGTAGCGAGGCGATCGCCGACGACACTATAGGTAAAGCCACGTTCATTTGGGCAGGCATGGCGAAGCACGTAATCCACAAACAGGGAGAACAAGAAAGGAGACAGCGTGTCACCTTGAAGGACGCCAGAAGAAGTACTAAATGGCTCCGTATCTCCATACCGAGAGCGAACAAATGATGACGTCGTAGATTACAATGACATCACGGCATCGATGAGAACAGAGGGTACATTGTACAGCGCCAGCAGCAAAGGGATCTTGGAACGGTCCACGCTGTCGTGCCATAAAATAGCACAGTTTTAATGCAAGCACTGAAAATTAGTATTTTAGCTCTGAATCGAGCGTGAGATTTCAAAATCACTATCAGGCGTGTTGATGCTATGCTTGCTAAGCGCCTTCGATGCGTGAAACTCTCAGTAGAGTATGAAATTCTTGAACCGAGGTTGGTAAAGTCTGTGTAGCTTGGACGGGATGCTCCTTCGATGGATGTGATAGCCTATTGTTTGAATCCGATGGACATCATCTCGGTTATTCAGTCTCAAACCTTGCTTTTGGACATGGTCTCGAATCGCGTTAGTTGTGCTTGAACGGTACGGGCATCGTCCGATAGCAGGACAGTATCATCTGCATCCTTAAGGACCGGGAGTTTGACTTCAGGATATCTTGACGATAATCGACGTCAGACAATGTATGCATCGGACTCCTGCAGGAAGATCTGGAACACGCAGGCCATGAACACAATGAACAGGTACGGTGCGAGGGTGTCGCCTTGCAGTACTCCAGCCGTTGCTTGGAAGGATCCCGTATGTCCATTTGGGCAACGGACATAGGCCTTGGTATTGGTGTATAGTGCCATCACTGCCGCAACGAATGCTGTAAAGAGCCCGTAAAATACCAAGATTGCTTGCATGCCGCCAAGGGCCTTCCTGCACACGCTGTAGAACGCTTTCCAGTTAGTCTATGAAAACTGCTACTAAGTTTTTCTTGCGTGATCTGCACGTGTCGACAATGATGCGGAGTGCCAGGATTTGTTCTATACTGTACTTCTGTCTGGTTGAAATCCAGCTTGAAGTGACGTCTGTACAACGTCATATCGCTCTCGCATGCGCACCAGAAGCAGCCTATTAAAGAGCTTGGTATTTGGCAACATTAAAGATATGCCACGTACATCAGAACTCCTGCCTTTCTTTTGCATTGCGATGAGTACGCTAGGTAGAAAATCACTAGGCGGCTCGTGTCCTTTGAGAATGGAGTTAAATATTGGCATTACATGATAATGCATGTGGCAAGGGGAACTACGCGTGCAATCTCTGAGGGTATACCATCATGCACAGAAGATTTTCCACAGACCATTGCATGATACAGTCAAACCTGTATTAGCGGCCACCTCTGTAGAGCAGCCACCTGTGTATAAAGACCATTCTTCATAACCCCAAAATGACACTTAGAATTTTGAAATCAAACTGGACAGAAAGGTCATCTGGTTACAAAGGCCATTTTTCTCAGGTCCCAGAGTTGACCGTTATAGACAGGTTTCACTGTACACGGCCGTCTCATCTTTTGTGAACGGATCCACCGATGGATGTCTCAATGGGGCCGGAAGTAAGGTTGACGCAAGTAGGGATTCATCAGATTTTGCCTGATTGAAGATGATGCTGGTCTTGTCAAGGTGTTGTCAGTGACGTCTACCATAACCGAAATTACCTAGTGCAAATATCCAATGGCGGCACATTTCATCGCAACCGTCGCTTCCTTCGACCACTGAACGCACATGTCCCAGCATGCCCGACAGATGATCAAAAGCGGGAGATGGATCATGATTCTCCCAGCATGTTTTTGAGACCTCGCCGAATAGACATAAGACTGCCTCAACGCTTTAGCAATAGAAATCCAAATTTATTACCAATTATTAACGCTCGGATACAAATGATTTTCTTTACATACTCCAATTTTGCTGTTAAATTTTAATATCGTACGTTTCCTGTTAGAAAGTAAGACTTGGCGTTAACATGTCATACGCATGTGCATCAGCACGGTTACTCTTGCTATTGATGTCCAACCAGATCCCAATCCGGGATCAATATTATATTGAGTCTAGTCTCGATCCAAGGCCCTTCCCATGATTAAAATAATCAGTGACGTCACAATGCCTTGATGCGCGATGCAAGTTTCACATCTCGTCGAATTTTATTGGAAGTGCGATTGCTGCGTTTAGCGATTACTTTGATTGTGCAAAGTCAAGCCTATATGGCACGTGTGATCTTGAAGAAGGTTCCACTTGGAGGTAATCAAGTACTCATCATGTTCTATCTTTTAAATCAATCTACGCTGCGTCGTTAATGCTTCGCCGTCAATATATAAACCTTCTTCCCTAAGATGCGTCGATTATATTCCGTTCTCTGAAGTACTCTTCTTTTGTTCTTTCAGCAGAATCACTTCTACGGTTTAGTTGAAGTTCTGGATCATGGAGTAATGTTTGCTTACAGGATTGAAGAGTTCCCAGCAATGGAAGATGGTGATTTAAAGATGGTCGATGTCACGTGAGTTCATTAATGCCGATAGACGAATAGAATTTAAATCAATGGTAACATTGCTTTTACGAGTGATACCTTGTATGGCTTACAAATTGTGTAATCAGATGTTTCAGTAGCAAGATCATTGGTACTACAAATCATCAATTACTTGATTCGCAACTGAAGGAGTAACTAATTACAGCGACGGTTTCGTTTTATTTTATACGCTCAGGTGATAAATTCAGCAGGAATGTTCTTAACTATCAAATTACTTCTGCGTGCAACAGTATTATTAGTATCCATAGTGTATACATGTTTTGATGAATACTAGTTTGAATCGAGATTTGAACGTTCTTACTGTTGCCTTTGTAGATCATGCGATGTTTATGGCAAGGCAAATGTTGTCGACCAGTCGGTCGGAGTGCAAGGCTCATACGCACAAGCTGTTACTAATTAGTCAAAATCCAACTGTGAAGAGGATGATAATGAAAGCCTCTTTTATGCCACCGAAGATGATGGACTTCTTGCTGAATGATCAGCGGATGAAGCAGAGAAGGAGAGCAAAGAGGGAGTCAACCATCCACCAAGCAAGCCTCCTTTCGATGATTCTCATGCAGCTTCAGATCTGAACTTGAACTGCCAAGTCAAAGAGGCTTGTCGAAAGGAGGCTGGCTATGAACATGATGAGTACTTGATTACCTCAAAGTGGAACCTTCTTCAAGATCACACGTGCCATATAGGCTTGACTTTGCATAATCAAAGTAATCGCTAAACGCAGCAATCGCACTTCCAATAAAATTCGACAAGATGTGAAACATGCATCGCGCATCAAGGCATTATGACGTCACTGATTATTTTTAATCATGGGAATGGCCTTGGATCGATACTTGAAAATGGAGAAAAAACCTATGCTCACTTAAGTATTTGACTTATTGTCCTTTTGCAGAGTAAAATTTTTAAAACCACTGAGGAGGATTTTCACTCTGGATGGCAATATTTAGTCTCTGTAACATGAAGGAGCTTGCCCGCTTGCCATCCCGGAAACCTAGTTCAGCGCTCCTTACTAGTTGAGAAAGGCTTTGCTTGAATGTGACCAAATGTGTCAAAGGTTTCTGCTGCGATTGGTTGGAAGATGTAATTGTCTCACAAGGCGATATAATTTACTTCTTTTCGTCCTTCTGTTTCGCAAGCTGTTCAACGTGCTGAAGTGGATGACTTCTGTATTATGTAAAATTGCAAACGGATAAGCACATGTAGAATCCAACACGAGACACGTGCTTCATTTCCATAGAGTTTGGGTCATTTTGTCTGGCCTTGTCCATGGTCTCTTGCTATAGGTTAAAGGTGGCAAGGAGGATGGGATACGAACCGAGTTGAATGCTCTGTGAATGATAGAATTCACCTCTGAGTTTCGAGTCCATCTGCCTCGTGGAATGCCGTACCATGATGGCCACCGCCGTTGACTTTCGTTCCGCGGCGGGAAATCATCTTGGTATACTTTTATTCCCAGGCGGAGTACAATGACAACTCGTAGGTGCTGTTCTGACACATTAAAACCTACTGCAGTGCACTGAGCCAGGCTCCAGAATCATTTTTACTGTGTATAGCTAGCAGATGGGCTTTTCGTTGCAATGAAATGTCGAGAACAACTTTAACTGTAATTATATTTTTAGCATGCTATTTAGTTTTTAGTTTAAATATGTATTTTCTAAGTAATTGAATTCATTTTGTAATTTGAGAGAGTTTGAAAGAAATATATTTCGTAGTCTCCATGATGTCCCGGATCTTTTGTTCTGCTGATGATAGTGGTGGCGGAGTGTTTGCGATTTCCTTCCAAGTGTCGATCGCCTGTTTAAAACCTGGTATTTTACTGCTGTCTATACGGTTGCAGGGAAGAGCGTAGATACTAGACACAAAGAAGAAAGGAGGGAGGAAGCAAACGCACACGAGAGAGGCAATAGATTTAGCTGATTGAATTCCGATGCCACCATGTGATACGGGAAGAGATGCTTATAGCCACGAAGAGTCATTTAGAGTTTTTTTGCGATTTAGTTGTTTATTTCGAAAATAACGTAACATTATAATGACATTTCCAGTATTGTGAATCTAAAACGCAACAATATAGCAGTCACATTCTGTCCAACAAATTTAAATACTGAAAATTGCAAATATTACCTAAAATAAATTAACCTGTGATATCACAAACTTAATTTCTTGTAAGCTTTCTCCAGCTACGAGGGTGCCGAGAATGCTTCTGGCTTTACCCTTCTGTATAGCGATGCTTAATCTTTGGATTAACCCTTGTCCTGCTATTGACGTGTATACACGTTTTCGAAACAAGTCAAAAGTAGCAGCATAATTATAACGAATCACATAGGTAGTCCTCAGCAATCAACCAATCAGCAGTCGATAAAGCGACTTCAGGTCTTGATTTAACTAGTTTTATAAGCAGGACAAGAGTTTTAATAGTTGCCGTATGTTTACAATCGATCGTAGTGCTTCTCTGTGCACTCCCATAGTTGTATGTAGAAGAGCTCTGATGTTGCTATGGTGTTGCTAAGCAGATGCAAAGCATCTTGATCGTCCAATATAATTAATCAAGATTCAATAGATAGTTTTGATCTGAACAGGGCTGTAAAATTACTCATACTTCAGTAATTAATTGCTATCAAAATTACTTGGATTGAAAAGTAATCAGTTCTTGGTGTCAATTACTTCAAATAAAAAGTAATTAATTACTAGCTAAAAAGAAAAGCAATTTGCAATCAAATTACTAATTACTATTCCTTTCAAAAGAGTCACAACAAAGTGGGTCTTAACTTTTTACAATAATGACAGTTGCAAATTTTTACAAGACTGGCTAACTGCCTTTTGAAGCCAAAGTACTGTTCCCGAGTTTTGCTTTCCGTCGTGTAAGTATATCAAGCTTCCGACTTCTGTGAAGACCTTCGGAAGTTCAACAGCTCACCAGTCAAAACAAATAAACATTGACTATTTCGAGGAACCTTTGAGAAAATGTTGCTGTTAACGTGGAATTGATTCTTCCCTAAGAAATTTAAGTCCAAGTAATCCTGGGAGGGCAACAATGAAGGTATGTTGTCGTTCCCCGAATTTTTCTTTTTAATTTTGAACATCTGGCTAAGGTTTTTCAATATATGGAAACCATTTTAGGAAAATTATGGAAATTTTATTTTTCAATTATTATTTCGTACTGTGTTTAACTGAATAATAGTAAATGATAAAGATGCGCTCATGTTTAAGAAATACGCTGCAGTTACCAACAATAAATAAATCTATAATTTCATAATTTTATAATTTTATTCTATAGTTTATTTTTGCCAAATAAACATACATACATAAATCAGTTTGATTTATCCAGACCAGACAAAAAGTCCAAATTTTCAGCTCCGGATTCTGAGCATCGACACATATGCCTTTTTCGATTTTTGTTTTCGTTAGCTGTCAAAGATTGTCTCAAAAGGAAGCTGAAAAGTCTCCCGACGTTTGCGTTTGTCTATGAATTTCGTACTGTGTTTAATTGAATATTCATGCGCCCATGTATTAAGTAAGCTGACGTAATTAAGCTGAAGTGCCAAATAGACATTCTATATGTAAAGAGAGATAAAATATCCATAAAGCTCCTTAGGCAATCAGTTTGATTTACTCCAGACAAAGTTCCCATTTTGTTCCTTTCCAATACTCCTCTGTAAAATTGCTTGATTCTAAATTTGTCAGATGTACAATAAGTCATATTATACATTCAGTTCATATTATGAATTGGCAATTGCGAGCTTGTTACGTTACGACGGGAACATCTGTAATTGAGTTTCCACAATCATTCCACACGGGAACCTTTAATTATTGTGTATTCCTTGAGAAGAGAAAAGTAAATGTTAGTTGAGAGATTTACTGCTCAAATATGAGTACGACAAGAGTGTTCAGATTATGGTTCTTGTCATTAGAATTTTTTAAAATAGAGTTTCCATAATTTGGCAACAATCGTCATGAAAAGTTCAGATTTTCTTATGTTTTCAACTTCCGGTTTCGATTTCTTGAAAGTTCAATTTTTTTGAAAGTTCAAATTTATTTTTAATTCATTTCGAGCAACGATCATTAGCCATAATGAAGGCCGGTTAGATGTAAAAGTTCTTGAGCCATGAGATATACTTATCACAGTTTGCTTGAAAGTCGAGGTCAACGACATTCAATAGAGCTTCAGCAGTCAGATTGCAACTCACAAAGCCAAAAGAAATTCAAGGAAAGAAATCTGACAACGAAGACGCGTGATCTGATCTTGCAGCCGTGGAATCACCATGACTAACGCAGGTTTAAAACTAATATACACTAGTAATTTGTAATTAGCTGTTCTGAAGAAGTAGTGCGTTACTCAAACAGGTAATTAATTACCAATCTACTACTTTTTAACAAAAAAGTAATTAATTGCCAGTCAAAATTACTGAAAAAATAATGTGTTACTTTTCTAGTGAATATTTACAGCCCTGGATCTGAATAGGTTATCCTTTACTTGTTTACAAATGTATACTCCGAAGAGCTGCAAATCTGAAAGCTTTGTTCTCAGGAAGTCATTCATGGCGAGACCACAGGCTGTGTCAATTTGGGAGATTAATTCGATTTTGATCGATTGAGAGATAACTCTACACTCAATATATCTCACACTGAGAACTGTTCGAGCCTTTCAAATCACTACAGATCGATTCATAAGGATAGAATAGGTTTATTCGTCCGAACAGAAATTCCACACATTGTTTTATTAGAGTACTTATTCTGGTGCAGGATTTTATGGATGAAGATAGATAGATAGTTATTTGATCCCGAAGTAAGTTTCGTCAGTTTTCTTCATCCCAGGCTTCTGTCCCCTGGCCCCGGACGCAGCCTCAGATCTATTGATACTGTTCTCCCGGCAATGAGAATTCAAAATAATGTTTTTTTTTCAAACTAGAATCTTTTATTACAAGACTAAAGCACTACATTTGAGTTCCGTATGCTCGTTTAAGCGACATGTTTAAATTTAGGGACCGCTCATTGTTTTTGCCTCGGGTTGGTACCGAAGAGAAGCAAGAAGTTGCAACTTCTTTTGTTTTACCCAATTTTCAAGCAACCAAGAAAGAAAATTACCCAACCTCTTAAAGTACATCATATTTTATCAAACAAATATGGACAGAAAAGCAGATATCCTACTGGTATTAAAAAATGCTACCAAATGCATTACGTCATCCATGTACTGTAGATCAAATGTGCCATAGAATACGTCAGAAGACGCCACACTAAGTTTAGTTATATGACACTGGAATCAAACAATCAGGTAGGGAAAGAGTTGAAAGTAGCAAAAAACAAAATTACCCAACCTTCGGTGTTGCCAAAATCTGAGTTACCCACCCTGCCTCTCTTCGGTACCAACCCAAGGCATAAAATGAGCGGTCCCTTACGATTCAAGAATACTGTAGGATAAATACAACCCAGGACACGTTTCCATGAAGTTTCTGAAGGCGCAGGCATATCGTACAGATGTCTTGTGTTTACTGAGAACGTATCTAAGCTTTTATTTACAGTCGATTTAAATTACTCAGAAAGTTAACTTTCTAGTTCTGAGACATTTTTCACGAGCTACCATTAGGATTATGGGATAGACAAGTGCATTGCGGGGCACTATAATTGCCTGAAGTAGCGATAGAGACTGGGTATCTGACCCATAATATTAACGGGAATTATATTTTTAAACAAAAAGCACAGCTCCAAGAAACAATCCAGCTTTATCAGTTATTCCGAAATCAGAGACATCAAACTTCCCCACAATGCACTTCCTTTTTCCAAAATGGTAGCTTGTGAAAATAGTCTATTGTTTACAGAAGTTTCCCCCAGCTCTTTAAAGGAAGCTAAATGAAGTCAAGCGAAATTCTTTTACGGTTAAGGACTTCTAGACAGACGGCTGCTAGGGTCAATTAGCTCTCTGCATTTTCATTTGTGGTTCACAGTTTTAAACAACAGGTTCCCTTGACGTAGCCGTTTATATTTTAATTCAATTTTTCCACCTCAAGCCACAGAAAATCGACGATAATTGACCAACAATTTATTTCTATTGAACACCGTTATTCTTTAAGCATGGTGTCTCCCATTTGATCAGGTCTCAATTGTGCGATTTTTATGTTGCCTTCTTCCTCCTGTAGGTAAGTAATTATTCCAGCAGCAGAGCGAAGAATTCAAAACAAACAAAAGCCATGATAGATTACTTTTAATTAGGAACTAATTATAATCACAAATTAATTTGAAAATAGTTAATGAAATGGAATTGCAAATCAACTATCTTAAAATTAACGAATTATAAATACAAGTTATTCTTAGCGGAAACTAACGACTTGCATTCTGCAAGGTTTTTCTCGAATACGGTTAGCTTTGATGGCCTTTATGATGTATCCGATTCTTGAACTTTTGATTTATGTATTTATTTAATAGAAAACGTTTGACTTTGATAGCAATAGTAAAGGATGATTTAGCCACAGAATTTCTCGCCGGTCCGCTCCAGCAGTGCTTGCCAAGCAATTCAATTTATGTTTCTTTCTATTTCTTGAGTCCGTCTGTAGAACAATCTACTATCGCATATGAAGACGATTGCATTTAAAACTTTGTGATTATTAATGTTGAAACAAATAAAATTGAATATTAGTAACGTTTTAATATCCATACACTGTAATACCATATTTTTTATTATTTTTTTGTTAGTAATATCATATCTTTATTTTGATGTAAACGGATAACTTACAAAAGTAATTCTGGTAAAAAATGTCTAATACAATATAATTAATTTCCAAAACATTGAAAACTATAAAGTTACTGTAGAAATATTTACAAAACTTACTACTAAACTTATTTATTAAGAGATAAAAAAATATAAAAACCTGACCTGATTATTTACAAATTAAAAATCTCGTCCATCTATTTGTATCTGCAGCATGAGAAAGGTATTGCAGCTTATTGGTTTTACAGAATAAATGATAATGATGATGATGTATACAAGGCGATTGNTGTGTGTAAGCGGAAGTCATGCTTCCCTATATTTGCCTGTCAATATTTTTGCCAAATAAACATACACACATACAGTACATTATTAATGTTGAAACAAATAAAATTGAATATTAGTAACGTTTTAATATCCATACACTGTAATACC